>BCKE01000014.1:0-67614 GCA_001600495.1 Pilasporangium apinafurcum | reverse complement strand
GTTGGCGTCGCTGTCGTTGGGTTTGGGCTCGGAGCAGGAGTTTGTGTGGTTGGATTCGGTGTTGATGTTGGAGATTGCGTTGGCACTGCTGTTGTTGGTGTCGGAGTTTGGGTCGGGACCGCTGTTGTTGGTGTTGGTGTCGTTGGATTCGATGTCGTAGTTGGTGTTGGAGTGGACATTGGAGACGATGTAGTCGAAGAAGTTGACGTCGTCGATGCAAGTTTAATCGCTGTCAATCGTGCCGGGTAATCTGCTGCTTTCATCTTCTTATCCCATGTGAAAAAGCCAAAGTATTTTTCAAGTTCAGCTTGCATCGTATTGTCAGTCGGAGCACGATCAAAGAACATGAACCAGAACGCTTCGCCACCACCACTGGATGGATTCCAGTTGACAAATGCTTCATAGAATGCCACCGATTCCGAGAGGCTTGGAATGTTATTGGGAGCATAATCTGGTGCTGCCCCAGCTGTAGGAAACCCAATCTCTGTCAAGCGCAATTTTGACACCGGGAAAATGCTGGCCATGGCATCCCACACTGCGTTCAGCACTACTAGTGGATAGTCCTTCCGGTAGTTGGGATCAAAGAACGGGTAAATATTGACGCCAACGATGTCGCAATTTGCCGCCAACGCAATCATCTCCGTTCGTTGATTTGCATCTAACCAGTCCGCCGCGCGTTGCACCGTCCCAACGGGCACAGTTTTACCAGTTTCAGACTTGATACGATTGCGGATCTCTGTGATTTGCTGGGAGATTTCTGCGGGTGTATACGACCCACCAGCGGATTGGACGTTTTCATTTCCAACAATCACGGCTGCGATAGTGTCTGGATGGTTCTTGACCGCAGTGATGGCGTCATTGACTTGATTAGCATACCACGCTTCTCTGGTCATGTAAACACCAAGATACAGCTTGATATCGTTTGCTGCTGCTGCTTCTGCCACAGGAATACCGAAGAAACTGGTGTAGTACGTTCGCACGACTGAGACGTAGCTCTTCATGATGCTGAAGTCATCGTTAATGGCGTCCACGAGACCCTGATAGTCCAAGCTTCCGCCATTGAGTGGATACTCCGGGTTATGGAATGGCGAATAGCATACGCCATGTGTGACTTTCGAGAGCGCCTCGGTTTCGTATTTTGTTGTGGAAGGGTTGGCATCTTGAAGATCCTCATAATACTCATAGTGTGTTTTCTCAAACTGTGGTGGCTTCTCGTCTGGAATGAGCGCGTTTGCTGGTTCCAGCACCTGCATCGAAATCAGGGCCATAATCACCAATACATGGTACACGAACCATGACGCAAACATGTTCGATTGACGCTACGGGAGAAGTTCGGCAGTGAAGTCTGACTTTTGAACTATTGCGAAACTCAGCGAATGGAACAAAAAAGCGCTGGAGCGATGGTGCTGCAGCCATTCTCACTTGAGGCACGCGATCGTGCATTTGCAAGCGAGAAACATTCAGAACGCTCCAAGATGTTGCATATGCCATGAGCTATTCCTGGCTATGACCATTTCCGTAACGGCACAAACAAGACAGATAGCCAGTCCGCACGTCGACTGCAAAACCGCTGTGCAATACAAGAAGGTGCACAATAAGATATACATATGCTTGTCATCATCGAGTGAGCTCGAAATCTGACATGAAAATCTTTCCTATTTGTTTTCCAAGCATTTACTGTCACACGAACTACAGTGACAAGTGGTTTCGATTGACGTCTTACATGTCTAGTTCACTCAGCGGCATGTTCACTACTGCCGACACCAGCGGAATACAGCTACCAGGTCATCAAGTACTCAAATAAGGAAGCGAATAGAAAACAATGAACATAACGGCATACGAAAGTGATTTACCTATCCTTTCCGCAGACATAGATGGAGATGTTATCTGCAGCGCCAGTCTCGGAAATGCTCTCCACATCCGCCACATAACTATACTGCACATTCTGTAGATGAAGAGAAAGGAGTTGTTACCCAATCTAGATCCAAAAATTTCTTGTGCTTCCACGTAGTTAACAAATCACTCACTGGAATAATGAGTGGAAGAAACATGACACTCCTTGGCAACCTGTAAATATTGTGGTCGTAGTGCAAAGCAACTGTGGTATCCGTCACAGCTCTCATTCCAGCATTCTACAAGAGTAGTAAACCAAAAGCATCGATTTCCAATTCGTTTGACAGGTCTATGAGATACGAATAACTAGATAAAATGAAATATACTTACTTGAATGTTCAGTTTAATACGGAATAATGGTCCAATACCTTGCACCTGAGCGTTGATACGAATGGCAGCGCCGGTGGAGTAGGAGACCGTAGCTTGACCATCTTTTATAATCTTTACATAGGAGCGTGCTGCTGTGAGACGGAGTTTGCACAGATCCCGCTGGAAATGACGATGCATCTCTGTCGCGTGATCGCGCTCGCGCTGGGTTTGTTCAACATACAACTTGGTTTTCTTTGGGATATTGAGAGGAATATCTACGTAAAGGCGCAAAAAATCGTCAATATTAATATTAATGGTGTCCATTACCAGCGCTTGTTAATTTTTGAACATGTACCTTGCTCCGGTGGCGGGCCTGCTGCTTCTGATATTGCCTATTGTCAGAAATTATCTCTACATTGTGAGTCTCTTCAACAACAGAGGCATATTGAAGTGGAACTCACCTCCAAGTTCGCTGTTCGCTTTAGGATTTTCAGCGTTAAGGCGCCTGTTTTGTGGACAAGCACCAATGACGCTTCTTCCCGCCCGTATTGACCAAACACGATGCCCGTCAAGAGCGCATCCGTATTGAGCGTACATATTTTAATCTTTTCATTATACAACACCACGTCACCATTGCGCATTGCTACGAGAACCCCACGTGTATCTTTAGTTCGACGTAAATTAAAGGCTTCAATCGTGACAATATCGTCCGGCATCGTTAAACTCCAATTCTTTTTGCCCTTGAGATGATAGGATGTCAATTTTCGATTCATGCATGCAATGACAATGCTCTTCTCGAGCTGCACCAACCCACATGGAGAAGATTCCAATTCAATCACAGTTTTCAACAATTCTCCGTTCTTGATTGTGTACACGGACCCATTACGCGTAGTTAAAATCAATCGGCATTCCACATCAAATAACCCACATGCGACGATTTCCACTGGGACCCCTGGCACTTTGATCTGTTGCACGATTGATGTGCCTTGAGGATCCAGCACGTACACCATACAAGCTTCCGTTGCCACAACAAGACTATTCATTAAATAAAAAAACATTAGAATTCGGCGCAGTTTTATCTTAACATTCAAAAATTGCTGCTTCTTACCAGCTGACTGCATCTCTGTCGTCCATGTTTTTGTTGACTGTGGTCATGCATGTGACACACGTTCTTTCTACAAGCGGCTCGTCCATAAAGCGTGTGACGTATTCGGCTTGCTCTTCAATATCGTCGATGGCGAGCAAGCCACGCGAACGTTCCGATAATCGAATTCCTAATCCTCTGCAAAGGCGAGGACACGACCATAAGCAATGCTGGAAATGCATGGTGCTAATGCTCAGTGAGCGAATTAAATACCAAATACCTCATGGTCATGAGCTGGTTAAGCACTGCCGGAATCTCAATGGTACACTTTGCAAGGGCGTCCCAGATCTTGATTTCCTCCGCGTCAATGTCTACGGTCGGTACCGTAAACTTGTAGTGAGGGCGAAAGTTCCGATAGATGTAAATATACGAGCCGGACGCGACAGCCAGTGCTGGAATTCGAGGTCGACTTGTATCTGACCATTGAATCGCAAGGAAATAGTATCAACAGCAACAATTAAGACAAAAGATATGGAGCCATTTACCAGAATAGAAGTAACTCAGTGCTGATGGAACGCCAAGAATTGCCTGTTCTGCATAGAGTGACGATCCTGTGTATTGAAAATTCACGATTTACGCAAAAGGAGTAGAGTTGTGAACGTACAAATTTGATCATAGCAATACCTTTAAACATTTTGAGTCTTTTGTCAGCATCGGCAATAACGAGTTTTGCATCACCGTCACCATATACATCGACAAGCTTGACGCAGCTACAGTGTGCATCGATTCGGTAAATTTGATCGCGTTACTTAAATTTAAGCATGCTTCTAGACATAGAGAAGCGTTTACCTTGAGTATGCATGGATGCCAGCTACCGAATTGTGGTAGGCGGAAAGCCATGGGCCTGGAAAACAGATTTGTCAGCGGCGACACAAGTGTAAGAAAAGCGCAAATGATGCGTGTCAATTTACTCTTTTTTTGGGCCTTCTTCGGAGCATCAGTAAGTGTATTCTCCTTCTCATGTTCTTCCGCCATTGCTGTGAACGTGCTGTAGTTGGAGATCTGAACAGACTCTATCCAGCTACCAGCAAAACCAAATAAAACGAGCAGAAAAGCAGAAAGTCGCTCCGAAGAGACACTTAGCAGAAGTGTTCATGTGAAGTTATAGATACCATTCACATTACCATTATCGATTGAATCCACCTACGCGAAATCTCCACTCTCGATGACTTTATTACTTCTTACGAAATACTTCTTTTTCGCAACACTCTGCCATGATTCTTCAATAAATTATTCTCTACACTCGAGAAATCACTAGCCGATCGACAATCCAACACCTGCGAATAATTTCGTAAAATGATCCTGTCAATATCCAGTAATATGAAAACACCAAAAGTAGAGACAGCAATTATTACCATAAATCTTCCATAGATGAATGAGTAATGCTTCCAGATAATAGATTCATCCACAACAGGAACGCGAATGCTGCCGCGATGATAGCTATCCGGGATCAATCCACAGCGACACGTACTCAAGGACATACATTTCCCCATCCGCTGAATAGGGATCCAAATGGCTTTACACCTGAATAAGTACGCATTGAATATAAATGATATGTGGGATGCAAGAATAACACATGAAGCATGGCACATCTGCCGCTTACCCTTCCAGAAAATCTGCCTCAAATTCACACCCATTGCACTCAACGTTTATCGATAGAACTGCAAACTCAAACATCTTCAATTGAACCACTGGACTCGAAGATACAGACGCCACTTCGATACCATTGACAGCCACCACTTTCGGAGCGAGTGCATGATATTGATCGTTCGTATATCCATCCGCATCAGCGAGTCCCAAGATTTTACCCATGGATCCATTCTTCAAATGAACTTTCACTTCTGTCATATCCACCGTTAACGGAATATGTTGTACATTTTGAACAACGATCCGCAGCTGAATATATGCAGAAGCTCCACGTGCTAGCACCTTGCAATCTGGTCGATGTGCTATTGTAATCCACGCATTAGCTCCTTCTTGACGGTTCTTTCCCCACACAATTTGTTGCTGATGACAGAAAAATAAATAAAACCTATCAACGTTAGTACATTTCTATTTGGTCGACATTTCTCATACTTGTTCTTATTTCGTACCTTGGACGTGTATTTCCCTCGAGGCACATAGCCATTCCGGTCCAAATAGAAGTACAATTCATAAAAACTTTCTGTCGAAAACATGCGTAGCAGTGATTCTGGTCGCAGGATCCGCCATCGCGCCACACAAAACCGTCGCCATATGGAGTCACGCAGACAAATCGACCGCCAATATTCATTCACGTGCCTAATGATGTTTCATGCAATCATCAATGCGATTTTGCGAGATCACAGCCATACCAATAAGCCAAAGATATTCGAGTAGCAATAAAATGTCAATAATTGAGCACATACAAGGCTGCAACCAAATCCTCTGGTGTCAAGAACCCAGTGATATATTCAATCTGTCCATCCATCAATGAGCCACCACAAATACAAAATTAAGAAATGACTCAGCTATCAGCCACCTTGTTTTCCATATCTAGCGACGAGAAGTACACGTACCAAATCCTCTGTGACCACGTCCACCTGGTTCATACTCATCACGTCACTAAGTCTGCCTCCTGCACCGACGACGATCTCCACGTCCTTTTCACTGCTGCCCCTGGCATCTTTGGTGCATGCCGGTTGTTCTTCATGTGGCACGCACGTTTTCCCGTTCCTTTCTTCATTTTCATTGGATAAAAGAAGTTTATCAAGTATTTTCTATGAAATTATTGGCCAAAATCTTTACAGCTGCAAGTACATTCTCGTTCAAGTATAGTTACTGTTCGGTGCTTTCTATCTTTTACTACATACATAATGGCTATTTAACATATCATATACTTAATAAGAGCTTTACAGTAATAAAATACCGATATGCCTTTTTTTTGCTGACCACGGTGGGACACGTCGCCAAGGATACTAATATGTCCGATGCGGTATGGTCTCTGTTCTGTCCGTTTTTGGAAAGCGGCGGCAAGGTTCACGGAAGGGGGTCGCACGCGCGTCCGAACGTTACGCGGTCTTCCGTCGATTTCCTTCCGTTTCCTCCCCCTTTAGCTCCTCCCTCTCTTTCTCTCTCCCCCCTCCTTCCTTCCTCTACTCTCTCTTCCGTCTTGCTCTTCCCATCAACCAAGAACAACCTCCACCGGTACTTTTAACGGCGAAACCAAACAACAGAACCAGCCAAACAGAACGTCACAGCGCTCTGTCACCCGCCACAACGTCACAACCACCAGCGCAAGAGGAACAGAGAAGGAAACTGTGACCAACGAAAACGAGCCAACAGCAGCACAATCACTCATACTTCACAGTAACCAATCAGTAGTCAAACGTGGATGAACCAGGCGGTTGTGGACGATCCGCAGGACTGGAGCGACTCCGCCGATAATTCGCAGGATGAAGGCTACTTCCCCGCGGCTCAGGGACCGTCGCTCTCGTATGAACGCAAAATTCGATTACACAAGTACGCTGAGAACCGCGCCCGATCATGTTTGGGGCTACTGAGCGAGTCCAGCAATTTGCTCTGGAAGTTACATGACACGAAAGGTGATGTCGGGGTCTTCAAGCCGAGTTCCGATTGGTCTGAATTTGTGTCGGCGAAAGCCGTCGTGCGTGCGAATGCCGCGTTCCCAAATGTGTTGAAGACGATTTATGACCTGAAAACGACCGACAAGTTTAAGTTGTTCTTGCGGAAGGTATTGGGCGATATGTTTTTAGATGCAGAGGTGTTGGAGGATTTGAATGGCACGGGTGTCTATCCAAGTGCAAACCCACCCAGAGATGCGCGTGAAGTATACAAGCAGGCAGCAATCAAGTGGTGGGCAGTGAAATCTGGATCCATTGCCAGCAAGTCCTCGGATTTTTACGTCTTGGAGGTGATGACGTAGTTTGAAATTGCATAGACTTGAGATGGATTTATTTGGTTCTGACTGGCTGTAAATTCGTTGTGTGTGTACATTTTTTAGTACATTGGTATTGAAACATCAGGTGGCGACATTGTTTCATGTTATCTTTTCCAGGAATCGCTTGCTGAAGTTGGTGGAATGCCGCACATCCAAGGCAACAATCTTGAACGATCGCAATTTGACGCGCTCATTTGCAAGTTTGAACGCATGAGTTCAGCAGAATATAAAGATGAATACGTCATGATATCGATCGCATTTCAGCGACCGCCACCCATGGTGAGCTTGTTTCGTAGCAACCCGGCTGTGGAGATGGTGCTACAGTTCGCAAAAGGGCTACGTGATCTTCTAGAAGACCCACCCGAGCCACAGGAGATTTCGGTTGTCAAGACATCTGCATGGGTGAAAGACAGGTGAGTGTTGATGAAAAATGTTGCGTTACGATTGTTCGCTGCTAAATTGTGTCTCAGGATCTAGTTCTCAACCGTCTTTTCTTTTTCTTTGTGTGGTGTTTATCCTACAGAGAACGGCAATTTTGCTTCATCTGCGTCAAACGCTTCTCACCAATTTTTCGTCGCCGTCACCATTGTCGCACATGTGGAGAGGTGATTTGCTGGCATTGCAGTAGTACCATTCGTGTCCCATCGATCAGTTTCACCCATAATGACTCAGGTAAACAAGTGCTTTCTCGACATCAGCCCAGTATTCGCGTGTGTACAAAATGTGTGGTATCTCACCATCGGTCAAAGAGTGGACGTGAACTAAGTAACCAAGAAGATTTCAAAGAATGGATCCAGCGAAATACCGCTAGCGAGCTGCTACAGCATGGAGATACGAATAGACAAACCTATCAGCGGCCTACGAGTCCGGCACGTTCACAGGATCTCTCAGGTGCCATGGATGATGGAAACAATCAGCGTGAGCATTCACTCAGTCTCAAAGATGAGCCTGTGCCTCGAAAATATCGTCGCCTCAGTTTAGACAATGACGAAGAAGAAAAAGATGACGATAATCACTATCGTGGGTTCTCCCACAAAGAAGGCAGAGGTTCAGGTGGCCAAGCTTCCTATCCAAGGGGGACAAGGAAAGTGTCCCCAGGTAGTACTTTGCGGCATCAACGTCATAATTCTCAACCGCGTCAAATTATGAACCAAGATGCTCGAGATCCGTCTTCGCGAGTTCGACGATCACACTCTGAAGTGAGTCTGCAAAAGTTGGCTCGACAAACTAGGCCAAGTGCAGGAAGTACTTCTGCTGCACGGAATACAGGACAGGACTATATGAAGTATGTTGCAATGCGAGGAAGCTCCCGGTATGCTCCGTCAGTTGATGTTCCAACGATTGAGGGTCAATACGATACTGATAGACATCCAAGCACCAGCGAGCATATGCTGATGCAGAATTCCAGCTATGTCCATGCAGCATCGGCATGGGCAACAAATAAAACGGAAGCACTCGCTATGACCGGAGCTTTCCAAGAGCTATTGACAAAACTGGGCGGCGATGTCCACTTTGTCGTTGTGGGTTTTTCGACAGGCTTTGATGCGGATGTGATAGTGGAGTTGCTTCGACAACTTGCTCCTGGTGTCCCATACATTGGTGGAACTATTGCTAGAGGAATGTGTGATGAAAATGCATGGGTATCGGTGAATCGTCACAACGATGAAGGACTAGTTACACTGTGGGGAGTAAATGACCCACACGGTATTTACAGTGTTGTACATGCCGAGTATTCTCAGAGTGATGCCAAGGAGAAGACATATGCAGCAGCCAAAACCGCACTGGCACGTGTGTCTGCAGACGTGGATACAGGTGAAAAGCCAGCGTTTATCGCTGTTTATGCGTGCCCACTATTCGTTGAAAATGCTATTGAAGGAATCCGGGAAGCAATTCACTGTCCAATTATTGGTGGTTGCTCATCTGATGCAGCAAAGCATCGTGACGGTGAAGTGTCCGTTTCCTGGATTCAGATCAGTAGCAGTAGTAGTTCTGATTACACGAAGAGTGTCCGCGACGGTCGAGGAGATTGGACCGAGATGGGTGTCGCCTTTGCACTTTGCTATCCAAGCGTCGAGACCTATGTGAGCTGGTTCAGTGGCTATAGCCCTGTCGGATTTAATAGTGAGTACTGTATGGGCACTGTTACAAAAGCGTCAAACAAAACGATTTACGAAATCGATTGCAAGCCAGCAGCAGAAGTCTACCAAGAGGTATGGCTGTTTTTTTCTGATGGACCGCCGTGGTTGTCTCTTGCCAAAACTTACTTTTTTGTTTTCGTTTGTGTAGTGGCTTGATGTTGTATCTGAGAAGAGCCAGACAGATTTATCTTCAATTGGCTTTCCACGTCTTGGAAATCTACACCCTTTGGGTACGACGATTGATTTTGTATCCAATCAAATGGAAGTCGATCGTGTTGGCATGGACTCCCATTCCATATCGTCCTTGTGCTCAATGCAATCAAGCGACTGGTCAAAGCTTATTAACATGACCGCGGTGATCACCGGGATCAATGAAGATGGCTCCTTAAGTACAACGAGTTCCGTTGCGTCGGGAACAAATGTAGTGCTGATGGAAACGTCGGCTCAGTCCTTGAAGATGGCAATTAATAAGGTAAGCATTGCCAATTTACTCAGTGCTACGATATAATGCGCTTACACAGTGCTTTTTCTTCTTGCTTTCAGATGGGCTCACAAGCTGTTGAAAGCCAAAAGTTCCATATTCACGAAACAATCGGCTGCTTGATGTTTCTCTCAGCGGGTGTCCAAGCACTTTTGGGACACAAGAGCATGGCAGAAATGGTTTGTGATTTTGTTTTACTGACCGCTATTTTGCAAATCAGTACAATGAAGAAGTTCTAATGCCGACTTGTCTGTTTATAGGTGGGAGCGTATAAAGATTGGTCGGGCGGTGCCTCATTGATGGGCATGACCACGTTTGGTGAGATTGGGCATTTGCCGAACTCGAACGATTTCCCTCATTACGATTCTCTCATGTTTGGTGCTATCATCTTCTCCAAGCGTAAACGGAAAGAGTACCTTTACCTCTAAAGGGAAAAGCATGATGATATCCCATCTCGTTATTATCAGCTTGCTACTGGTTGCGCACGCAAGCAACGATAATTGTTTCGGTTTTGCTTCTTGAGTTACCAAATTTGACCTTCTCACCATCCATACTACCATATAAATACGCAATACCCGTAAATAATATAAATGTACTATGGTCATTCTTCCAAGTTACTGCGTCACTAAATTGTAGCTTGCTTTTTCAGTCTTTTTAGCGAATCGTGGATCTCATAGCACATTATTTTCATTTATTATCCAATAAAATACTTTTATCATAATAATTTAAACCAATAAAATTAGAATAAATAGCTTTTTGTTTGTTGCCTTCAATGTTGGTGGGTTGCGGCAAAGTCTTTCACCGCCTTTGGCCATAGAAGCAGGAGTGTTGATTCAATGGGGGAAGTAGCAGGGAAACACCACGAGAGTCGCAAGCGACGGCGCGGCCGCAGTCGTAGTCGCTCCAATGAGCGGACCAGTAGCAACCGCAAAAATCGAAGCGGTCGCAGCCATCGTTACCATCGACGTCGGTCTGCGTCGTCGTCTGGATCACTGTCGGGTTCATCCGTCGCATCCGCATCGGATGACTCAGTGTCACCATCGCGGTCTCGATCACGGTCACCACGGCGATCGGACTATCGCGAGCGCAGTAGCCATCGTCGACATTCTCGCAGCTCGTCCAAGAAAGAAAAGAAATCGTCGAGAACGCGGCATGACGATAACCATGACGACTACACACATCGTGATCGGTCGACTGAGCGACGCTCAAACAAGAAGGAGCGACGGCAGCAGCGGCGCTCACGGTCTCGATCCCGATCGCCATCAATGAGACGCTATCACAGCTCATCAAAAAAAGAAAAGAAGGTGAAAAGAGAGAAGAGTAGTAGTCATAGAGATCGATCACGTTCACGATCCAAACCGCGATCACCTTCCAGAAAGCAAGAAGACGAAGAAGTGAAGGAAGAACAACAAACATTAGCGCGGAGTAAGGATAAGGCAGGTGATATGGAAGAAGTAAAAGTAGCAAATGCACCGGCAAAGGATGAAACTTCTGAAGTTACAGCACCAGTAGACTCACATGGAGGCGGTAGATCGGAAAAAGATCGTAAGCGAAGCAATCGACGCAGTCGGAGCAGAAGTAGAAGTCAAGAGCGGAAACGAACGCGTAGTCGTAGTCGATGGCGAGACAAACAGGAGAAAAACAACTCTCCGCCTGTCAAGGCACCGGCGTCAAGTAGTTCCCGCCAGGCTCCAACCACTACCCGCAAAAAGTTCAAATTTGACGCTATTGCATTAAAACCACTGGATAAACTTAAGAGTAATGGACTGAAAAGCGCAAATGGGGATAAGGCAACGTCAAATGCAGTTGATGATAAGATGCGCCGTCGGGAGAAGCTGAAGTTATGGAGAGAACAGCAACTGAAGCTAAAAAATGAAGAGGCAAAGAAGCAATTCCTGGCAGAAGAAGACGCTGTTCCGAAGCAGCTTAAACTATGGAATGCTGAGGATGAGGAAAAATCCGAAACGTCAGAAGAAAGACAGAAACGTGAACAGCAGGAGGAACTGCAACGGCAGCGCGTGCAAAAAGTTGTGGAGGAAGTTGATCCACTCGATGCATATATGGCCGGGCTGGTGGACGAAGCCGCGATCCAGCAGTCAATAGCAAATCCGGCAGCAAACGTGATCTCACTGGCTGAAATTGAGTCCAAAGAGAAAATAGATATCTATGGTACTTTTCTCCCACCTGGTAGCGCTGATATGGCTGCTGCGACCGCACCGATACCAGAATTGTCTGCACCTGTTGCACCGGAACCGAGTATTCCGGATCGATCTCCCCCAAAGGAGACAGAAGAAGAACGAGAAGCTCGTGAACAACGCGAATTAGAAGAATTTATGAGGGCTATCAAGGAGCAACGTGAGAAAGAAGAACAGACGGCGAAATTGGCTAATACAGGTGATGTAAACGGAACAGGTGATGCAGTTGAGGATGGCTCAGGTACAAAGAAAGATGACACTGGAAGAATATATCAAGGCTTCGAAGAAGATATTATTGGTGAAGAAGCAGACAACGCTGATCATCGCTCTGCATTGGAAATCTTGCAAGAGCAACAAAAGAAGAAAGAAATTAAAGCGGTTGATCATTCGCAGGTAAGGTTTGCATGCTCATATATACTCAGAACAATAAACCTAGGCACATGTCTGACTTATTATTGGTGATACAGATTGACTACATGCCATTTCAAAAGAAGTTCTATGTGGTACCGAAGGAAATCAAGGACTTAACCGAATCTGAAGTTGAGGCTATTCGGAATCGTCTCGAAATCAAGATCCGTGGTAAAAATTGTCCACGGCCACTACAGAAATGGACTCACTGTGGTTTTAGTGTGCGAATGCTACAACTTATTCAAAGGTATGGTTACAAGGAGCCATTCGCTATTCAGTGTCAAGCTCTTCCAGCGATTATGAGTGGACGCGATGTGATCGGTATTGCAAAAACAGGATCCGGGAAAACGTTGGCATTTTTGCTGCCAATGTTTCGACACGTACTTGCTCAGCCACCTTTAAAGGAAGGAGAGGGTCCTATCGGTCTCATTATGGCACCTGCGCGAGAACTGGCACAGCAAATTTATCTCGAAGCTAAGAAGTTTGCTAAAGGATTGGGTATGAGAGCAACAGCAGTGTATGGTGGTTCATCGGTGTCGGAACAGATTGCAAATTTGAAGCGTGGCTCGGATATTGTCATTTGTACACCAGGGAGAATGATCGATATTCTTTGTATGAGTGCTGGGAAAATGGTATCCTTACAACGTGTAACGTATGTGGTACTGGATGAAGCTGATAGAATGTTTGATATGGGATTTGAACCGCAAATCACTAAGATCATGATGAACATTCGAGCTGATCGACAAACGTTATTATTCTCAGCAACATTCCCTCGTTCCGTAGAAGTACTGGCAAGAAAAGTGTTGAAGAAACCTGTGGAGATCACAGTTGGTAATCGAAGTACAGCCTCTGGTGACATTACTCAGTATGTTGAAGTTCGTGAGGAAAACGACAAGTTCATGCGATTGCTACAACTACTTGGTCTGTGGTATGAAAAAGGCAATATTCTTGTTTTTGTCAATACTCAACAAGCATGCGATCAGATCTTCCAAGATTTGATGAAGGCTGGTTATCCAGCGCTGTCTTTGCATGGTATGTACTTATGATCTGTCTATCTTCACACCAGCAATGTTATGTTCAACTATTTTGATGTTCTTTGTGTCAATGCAGGCGGAAAAGATCAGGTTGATCGAGATTATACCATTGACGACTTTAAGAGAAAAGTGAGGACGCTAATGGTCGCTACATCAGTAGCCGGTCGCGGTCTTGATGTTAAAGATTTAGTATTGGTCATCAACTATCATTGCCCTAATCATTTGGAAGACTATGTCCATCGTGTTGGTCGAACTGGAAGAGCGGGGCGAAAGGGTACTGCCTACACCTTCATTTCACCAGATGTACGTTTCTGTGATTGCATTGAGTTAAATGATTTGGAGACATGCACCTCATTAACATTGTTCCCTACAGGAAGAGGAATATTCCGTCGATTTGGTAAAGGCACTGGAAAGTTCAAAGCAAACAGTGCCTCCTGAACTAATTGCACTTGCAAATGCGTTCAATGAAAAGGTATGACTTATTTGTGAATTCAACGTACTCGAGCAGATTTTCTTAACAGTGTTGCTGAGCAGGTCGATCGTGGTGAGGCCAGACATCACAAGGGCGGATTCAAAGGCAAAGGATACACTTTCGATGAAACTGAGAAGAACGAGGCACAGCGAGCTGCCGCTCTCCAAAAACGCCAGTATGAACTTGATCAAGGGATTCTTGTCGAGGTAACCATATGTAAAGTTTTCAAAGTTGTAAGCGTCCGATCTAATCTCTTATATCTACATATGATACAGGATGCAGGTGGAGATGACGACGACGTCGAAGATGTGGACGCAACAGTTGGCGAGAAGCCACAACCTACAGTTCCAGTGCCATCTAAACCAACCCCAGTTGATAATGATGCTCTTTCAGCGGTCAAGAAAGCTCAGCAAATTGCCCAGATATTGGATTTACAATATAAGCAAACACAAGCGAATGCTGCAGCCGGTGCTGGCGAAAACCACTTCGAGGAAGAGCTTGAGATCAACGATTATCCTCAGCAAGCGCGTTGGAAAGTTACACAAAAAGAAGCGAGTGATTCAGTTGCAGAGCTTACAGGCGCCGCGGTTATTGCAAGAGGGTCGTATGTGCCAACTGGACGTAAACCCAATCCAGGCGAACGAAAACTTTATTTGGTAAGTTTTTCACCGCTATTTTACTGCATCGACGTTTGCTAACAGTGGTTCATATTGTCAAACTTACAGGCAATCGAAGGACCAACTCGAGCATCAGTATTGGACGCCAAACGAGAGCTGCAACGGATACTGGATGAAACAACGCTGCAAGTCGGTCTTGGGGGCGACAAATATGGGAAATACAACCTGTAACACCAAATTCACATCAGTTTTACATTCTCGTACTCAGCGTAAGTTTCACCATATTGTGCAAGTCATTGGTTACACTTTGGAGCTCCAGCGTCGACGAATACACAGGTGGCCAGTGGAAGAATGACAAGAGACGACAGTACCAGTACACTTCGTGATGATCTATTTAATCAATAGTACTTGTACAGCGTTTTGTTGAAGTAAGGGGTTTCAATCAAACCAACGGAGTGGTGTATCACGCGGGGATTCCAAATTTCAGCCCGTCAAGACACCAAATGTTGTCGTGATGTTTCGCAGGGAGATCAAATGTTTTTAAGTCTTGTGCGATAATATCAGGGGATGAGAATCGACTGTACACTTGAATGTCTTGCGAGTGCAGCGTCAATGTCGGATATACGTCGCTCTTCGATGGAAAGGGTAATGTGAACTCAAGTACTCGCTGCTCATCGTCGCGTAGTGCTTCCCCATTGACACTGAAGCGAACCACAGCATGCGCTATTGATGCGGTCATTTGACTTTCATCGGTGAAGCTACTGTCAGTGGTAGTTAATTCTCCCTCGATCTGCTCTACGATTCGCACCAATACCCCAACTGTCGCTTCGTAGCCGTATCCACGGTTGACCGAAACAAAACTGCGCCGATCGGATCCGATTAAGACATGACCAGCGGAATAAAATCCTATCTAGAAAACCCAATTTTATACTGTTAAGTAATCGAGTTACTCATGAGAGCGGGAGCATAACATAATTGTGTACGTACTGTGTATTTCGAGGCACCAACAAGTGTATTTAAAGGCATCCCTCGTGTTGATAAGCCAATGCACACGCTTGTCTCAGCTCCAGTTTTTAAAGAATTTCGACTTGCGCCAGTATTCATTTGTGCTGTCTCCAGCAAGTTGTTCGGTAGATTTCCCGGCCGCGATTGCGATCGTTCTTGCTGCAAAGTCATCTCGAAATATACATAGCGATTCTTGGGAAGTGGTACGGTACCTCGCGCACTGCGATACATGCCTGTACCCACCTATCCGCAAGACAAAATACGAGAACGTGGTAAGCACAATCCACCTAAGCAAGGTAATTGCAATTTCAACGCGACAGCACCTTCGACGCACAGTGTCGTCCGCATGATAAATAAATTTCTTCATGAGAGTCCTGGGTGCTGAAACGTGGGATTCGATGCTCGCGCTCTCCTGCGAGGGTCGCTGCGCGTTCCTGTCGTAATCGGTCTCTAGCTTGGTACAGAACATCGTCGGAAAAATTTGAAAACGCCAATTGCACTCGCTTCCGCGCCAACGGAGACACTGGAATCGACCGCGGCGACGTCGACGAGAGATGGGACGAAGTCGATGAAGCCGTTTGTCCCGCGACAGTGTTCTCTGATCCTAAAGATGGGTGATTGGAACCATGATCAGGTGGAAGCCTCACCGTGGCCTCGAAAGATCGTAACGGGATCTGGAAATGCATCACGCGCTGTATCCTTCGATTAATATTCATCGGCACCATGCATTCTTTCTCGCGATACTCCAGCACCACGGCTGTTACTACATCAATACACCATCCATCCATCGCCATTTAGCATTATCAACCAATCTTCTCATCAACACTATATAGACAGCACTGCTTACAGCTTGGGTCGGCAATGTAGCTCGTGGCCGGTCGATGGCCGCTGGCTTTCCCACCGGACGTAGCTTCCATGACTTCGTCAGATGACAAACTCAGCGTGTCTTCTACCAGCTGAAAAATGCGATAAAATAGTGCACACGCCAACGAGACGCCGGGCAAGTTCATAATCAAAATAAATATCCCACGACAGACACGATAGGAACCGGCCAGCACCAACTGATTCAGCGATTTTGTCACTACAATTGTGTAATCAACCAAATCATCACCATTTTATTATCCCACAGCCATATATTCTATCATTTTCGTACCTGCAACAATCCAGTGTACCATGCCATGCACTTCTTCGGGTTTGGCGACGTCCCACATGTCACTTTCAGCGATAGCATCGCCAAGCGTCTCATACTGTTTAAACTTCATAGGAGAAGTGTTATTACTACCGTGGCCATACGACCGGTCGACCATCTTCGTCAGCTTGCGCTTGATATCTTTCACAATTGAGAGTGGCAAGTGTAGACGTTCTTGAAGCCGATCCAGTGCTTCCAAGAGTCCAATACACACTAGCAGCAGCTACGAACGAGAGATAATAGATAGCGATCAGTCCATTGGTCTCTTTACATATCTAAAACGATGAATTCCATTTCGTACCGTGTCTTTCGTTTCCGTGACGGACTGCATCGCTAATGAGCATGCGCGGTGGCTGACCGCGTACAGACCAGACTCCGCTCTCACGCCATGGGTCATCGCTTAAGCTAAGAGAGTGCGTCCGGTTGGCTTCTTCAAAATTGGATCTTTCTTGTGTTTGTAATACAGTACCCGAAATGAGGATCAACACAATAAAAAAATTATAAATCAGACCATCTCATGGAGTGCAACTCCTTCTGCACTATTCGACCCGCAAGACACAAGAAAAGCCACATACATTCACTCGTTCGGTTTGTTTCCTTTTGATCCGTCAATGACTTCCTTACTGCCACGACTGAATCGCCAAAATGCCTTTTTAATGGATAGCCAAGGCGCGTGAGGAAGAGAGCGAGAGTGAGTGAGAGACGCCGACAGTCGCGGGTGTGTCTGTGCGCGCGGTGTCCGCTCTTTCCAACAGCAAAACTCAATATCTTCCGCCCACAGAACAACCGGAGAAGAACAAAACCGAGTTTTCTGTCGAAACAGAAAAACCTCAAAGAATAGGTTTTTTATCAAAGCGAAGGTTGTTGTCTCGTTATCAGAGACATGCTTCTCTATAAGGGATAAAGGGATAGGGGATTCGGGTTAGGTTGGTGCGATTTTTGGTTTTTGGATGCAGATCGCAAATCCAAGTAGTCCTATTTTTTTTGTTTGTTTGTCGAGCGAATTTTTTGGTTGTATTTTTTCCTCGTATTTGCTGTGCTAGCTAATGCAGACAAGAAAGAATTGAACTCACTTTCTAATTCCATTGAAGTGTAACTCAATTTGAAAAATTTCGTCACAGTTCGTTTGTAACTTATAAACCCGAGTATCCGTCGTCTTCTTTAGGACATTGGTACCCTTACTCATCCTATGATCGCAATAGTTTTGGTAGTTGCAGAATAGTGAGCATTCAGTAATACGAAAAATACCCAGCGAACGAAGTTTTCTGCCCAATCACGTGAGTCCACACATAGATGTCAACCGAAAAACCGCAGTTATTATCCTTCTCATATCAGCAATGCAACAGCTGATATTTTTATCCAATAAAAGTGTACTTTAATCCAATAAAATATCTAAATTAGCCAATCGTCGCGTACTTACGCTCTTCAATTTCATTCTGATCTCAACAAGTGAATCCAATCAAAAGCGTTTCTTGTATAGAACGCCTCACTTCAACCTCTATCTCTCTTTCTTCACCTTCACTAGGCTTCCTTCTATCAGCTGATAATCATGGCTTTGTTTCTTTTCTGCTTTGTGATTGATTCTTCTGGACACAGCTTCAATATAAAAACAGTGCATGCATCCATCACATCCTCCTGTTTCACCTTGTGTCTTTAGTGGCACACGATAGTTTCATTAAATAAAGAAAATCAATCCCACTCTCCTGCCTCTTCAACTTTCGTCAGAGCTGAAAGGCTACATCCTTCGTTACTTTCGTCGCACAAATGGATCCAGTTTTTTGCACGCATGTCCGTGCTCGAAAAATGTGACGACTAATGGGCCATACCACACCTCATCCAGACGCTTCCACGGCAAATAGCAGATTCTTTCCACATTTCCCTTTCCACATTACCTTCCACTCCCTGGAAATCATGGATTAAAGGAGCTAGTCAACTTCCATACTGCGGTTTGAATCTGTTGACTGAATTGGAAGAGTCGCTTGAACTCCTCCAATCGATTTGCTTCCAATTCCTTTATTGCGTTTTCTTCTTCTGCGATCATAACACCGAGGCGGTTCACTTCAGCAAAGTCTCTTTTTGTATTCATCGCCATAGTGTCCTCCAAATCACGTTTCAACTTGGCGATCGTTCGCACTTTGTCACGAATACCTGCTTCCAACATGGCGCATCTTCTATGACTGGCTGTCTGTGCGTGGGGGATGTCCATGGTCCATCCTTGTAACAGCGCTTCTAACTCGGATCGATTTGGTTTGAGGTAGACAACCAGGCGAGCCACTATAGTATTCCGCGCCTGCATGTCCTGTCCCAACGTCTGACGCAGCTCGGCGACCAGCTGCCGCTTCTGCATCGCCTCGTTCGTGGTCACTTCAGACAGATTATGGGTCATCAGTCGTCGCATATCGTTGAAGTTTCGTGCAATGGCTTGGTCTGTATTGTAAATCACTTCACTGAGACGGTTGTACTCCTCAATCAGCGTCTTCAAGATCGGATCTTCATCAGACAATGCTGCGTCAGCCGACCAGGACGATGCAGAAGCAAGCCATCCGTTGTCATTACTGGTAGCCGCTTGGACGGATTGTTGATGTTGCTGATGGTGATACATGCTAGAATGGTGGTCGTGGTCATCTTCGTCCTCCTCAGTGAGATCCACGACCACTTGCTGTGCAACCGCAGGTCTTTGAGATGGAGGTAGCTGCTTCGTTTGAACCGGAGGTATCGACTGAGCAGATTCAGAACTACCTGCATTGGCAACAGACTGCATATCTCCTTCATCAATGGTCATCGATTGTTGTCGCTGAACACTCGCTAAATCACATTCTGCTTTGATAGATGATATTGACTGAGCTAATTGCTGGCTGGTGCTGCAATGAGGTGGAGCCTGCTGTCGATGGTTTCTTTCTACGATCACGAGCTCCCGCATATCCATTAGTGTTTCAGAAATGCGTTCCTGTTTCACTAATGTTTCGGTGACCATTTCTTCACGCTGATCTGTGGAATTCGGTTCCTCCATGCGTTTTTCATCTTTTATGATCGTGGCTGATTCGTTGGTCTCTCGCTGTTGTTGACGATCAGAGTTGACTGATGGTGATTCTTGATCGAACGTGCCGAGCCGCATACGCCGACACATTTTGGCCATCTCTACAAACTCGTCTGACCATTTCGCGTGACGAAGTGTCTTTGCCACTGCTCCTATTGATTGTACGGCATCATAACTTAGTGGTCATTCCTATCGAATACAACGCTAACCGCAGGGCCATACTATCCATTACCTACCTTCCACGCAAAAGTACATGTGCGCATCGTTACTTCCCGATACAAAATGCCTATTCGCCCAGCAACTTTCGCATTGATACACAACACAATTCGCGCAAAAAAAGTCGATCGGATTCAGTCCGCACTCGGGGCATACTACAGATAAATACCAGCACAAAAGCATTATTAACTCAGTTTCAATCGCCTTTACCAAGCGCAAGTTGAAAATATCATTACAATTCAGCACCGTGATTTGTGCATGATGAGGTTCACCATCCTGCTTGCTTTCTTCTTGATCGTTTATTTCACGACCGATCGTTTGATGACGCTGTGTCGCACAAGGATGACAGTAGAGTTGTCTACACGCACTGCATTCCACATCGGCGATTTCGTGGCAACAGCGCTCACACCGTTGCCGTCGCAGTTCTAATAAAAGATACAGCCGTCACTACCTAGATAGGAGTGGGAAAGCGTTAGATACTCTCTACCTGGCGGTTGGAAGTCAGCCGAAAAGAGCGGATCATCCGGGATCGTCAGATTATTGAGCACCAGCATTGTCTTGTTTCAATATTTCTACTAACAACAATACAAAACGATAGCAATATTTTTATCCAATTATAATAGTTTAAATAGTATAAGATGTTTTTATTGGCTAAAAATTGGTCCGCCAGTTGATTAAAGAGAAGAATTTCGAACGTCCAGCTTTCTTTCATTTTGGATTGTGGAAGCTGAAGTAAACGATGAAGATCGAATTTGCTGATGTCCAAATCCGCTGCTGGGAATCAAAACACCAAAAGGATGAGCAGGATGCAACAAGACATCCATCGCTGGAGCATACATATGTAAGCATTGTGCTGCGAGATGGTAATGCCGGCCGCCTAGAACGGACCGTGCCGTGCACACTTGTAGTTGAAGCAAGTGACGACGACGAAACCACGCAACAAGCAGAGCATATCAATCTGGATCAAATGATCACGTTTCAACTAATGGATGGGAAGCAAACAGTTTTAAGTACGCATTCCATGAAGTTGCGAGAGTCTCTTCCTGTGCTTGCCGACGGAATAGTAAAATGGAGCGACACTGTGGTTCTTCGCAATCAGGTAGAGCGATCTTTTAAACACTATGATAAAATTAGCTTTATTTGCTTACATGCGACTCGTTTGTATAGGAGCGAGTTGATGTGGGCGTGGAGATACACGTCAAGACGGATCGCAAGCCTCGTAAAGTCGTATCGCGTGCCATTGACTACAAGAATCGCGCTACCAAGCTCGCCAATCAGGTATGTCCCATCTGTTCTGCATTCAGGCGTAGACTGTTTGATAACTATCGATGATGTGACGTCAATCAGCTGTCTTTGCACAAAAATTCTGTCGTGGTTGGCTTACTGCCTCCAGTCATTGGCTGCTGCATTGGGATCGTTGCCACCTCACCGGTGTGGCTTCCGCTCACAATGTTTGTAGGGGTCTTGGGTTTCCCTGTCTGGCTGATTATGGCCATGGCAGGCTCGCTAATTATCACGTTTTCCGCGATCTCGGCCCTATTGACCGTCAAAGTTGTGCAATCAAAGCGCGTCAAAACCGAGGTCCACAACTTCCTGCAAGGTCCACACGGTCAAATGCTTCTCTTTGAAGGTGATGGCGATGGTTCGTCACTATCTCCATCCGAGATATCGACGCGCATGAAGGCTTACGTGCTGGCCAGTCCTTCGCGGAAGCTACTGGCAAGTCTAATCATCGATTTCGTGGGCGGTGCAACACTCGCGGTTCCTCTCATTGGGGAGCTGGCGGATCTGGCGTGGGCGCCGATTTCATCGAGGATGATAGGCGCAATGTACGACATATCGTCTCCAAAGGCCAAGTACATTGCATTCTTGGAAGAAATACTCCCATTCACGGATATTATTCCAACAGCTACGCTTGCCTGGTAAGGAGCGCAACTCCATTCCTCATTTATAAGTATTTTTATCACTGTGTTCATTTCTTCCTGCAGGGCGAAGGAGAACTTGCATCGCGACGATATTCGTGGGCTCTTGAACAAAATACGTAAGCATGACTAAGGTGCCGTAGAAATCTTCCACAATTCGTGTTGCATCCCCTGTGCATACACATGTGTACTGTTCATGTTACACTTTGTCAGAAAAAGGGCGATAATGGAGAATTTAGAAGCCGCCCATAATTACCAGATGGTAGTGATCAAAAGATAACTTCAACAAGTATCTCCATTCATGCACCAGCACTTGTGAGCTTAACACGCCGCTGTTAGAGCGCAATATGGGAACACTGTCACTCAATGTCATTTCCAATACATGCAGCTCTTCACATTCCTTGGACAACGTGAATTATTCTACGCACTTACTTTCTCTCCCACACAGAGCCAGGTTAAGTTGGACAGGGTTTAAAGCAAGCATCACGAATCTTTCTAAGAAAACCCAAACAAAACAGACGACGACTTAACACGCATTTATGGAAAGAGGGGCGCCGTCTGATGCCTTTGATCGTCTGTTGTTATCGTCAAAGTGTGGAAGTCATGACGCATTTCATCTGAGGTTGCCGTTGAGGATGCGAAGAGGTAGCATACGTCTATGAGACGAACCTTGCCGATAGGTGATGGGTTTTTCCATTAAGTTCGTTTTTTTTCTTGAAAGAACTTCTTCAAGGTCGGATCGTTTCACTTTCTTTCCCTTTTACACTCACTCTTAAAGCAGCCACCGCACCCACTGAGCAAGAAACAAGTAGAAGCTATCACGCATACCGAGACTCAACGGTCAGTGCATCTGCCAGCTGCGCACGTACAACACCCAGAAACCTTTCCACATCATCAGAGATCAGCATACCAGTGGAGGATGTCGGACCATAGTGTCGAGTGTGCCAAAGTCCATCCTTGCCCTGCAGAGTTCGAGAAGCTACCGAAGGAGTTTTCAACGCCACCTCCCAGCAGGTATGTGCATTGATATGCAAAACATGTGTATAACGTGTGTAGCATTCATTTGCTCAAAAAGAAAGCTGCTGCCACTGTCGCTATGCCAGACAGAAGAAGGAAATGCCGAAGCTTGACAGGACTCGACCTACATTTCCACCACGGATAGTCAATGTTCCTCTGCCGTTCCTGGACGACATCGTGGACGAGAAGGTGTTGTTCCCACACAAAGCCGAAACTCACGAAGAATTGCAACGTTCCAGGACAACACAGATCTCAAGGTCAGCGTAAAAAAAGCAAGTCTATTAGGCGAATGGAGTCGCCAGATGCGCAATGATTTCAAACATCGTTGAAAGCAAAAGGCGACAATGGTTAGGAAATTGTAGTTTTATGACAAAGCATTGTGATGTACTATGAGCGAAAGCGTAGATATCTAAGAGAGTGAACGCATTTCTAATAGATATGTATGAATCTTACAAAACTCTCCATCTTTCCATTTTCCATGTTGCCTTCTGGAGGTCATTTATGTCAATAAGTCTGGTTAGTTTATGTGCCAAACGAAAATAACTGTCGGAACATTCGATAAAAGTTTGAAAATTGAAAGCGCACCTGTCCGGGTCGCACCTAAACGGGTTTTTATTTTTGTTTCTACCCGATTAGGTTTGCTTCACATATAATAATCCTAATCTAATTAAACCCGCGGGTCTAAGCTCACAGTTTTCACTCTTTCTTTTGTTTTCTCTTGTCCGCAAGTTCTTATCCCCTCCAATTCGAAGAAACCGCCAAAACTGTTTCCTGGAAACCTCCCGCGCCAAAAGCTGCGCTCCTCTTCCGACGAAGATCTGCTTGCTCTGTACTGTGGTAGCTCCATTGTCCAATTTACACCAAAGCAACAACTACTACTACAAAAAATTATGATTGCCCCACCGGCGACTCCACTTGTGGCTACATCCACAAATGTCTACAAGACACCATTGTAAGTTCTGCTAACTTGGCTTTGATGAGCGGTTTTTTGGAATGTAATGATCTAAACATATTCTTCTTTTGCAGACAACCCACTCGCAAACTTGCATTAAAACCTGTGCGACGTGTGAATCGAGACGTCACAGTCATTCGCAAGGGTCCATGCTTGCCGTTTTTGGATGAAATCACGGATGACAGCGACGTCGAGAAGCGATCGAAGCCACGCATGGTTAAGAAGCGCAAACTTTCAGCGGATTTCTGATGAAGTAGCACTCTGGTTATTGTCTCCTGTATCTCGCTTTCCATGGGCTTATGATCGCCTACGTAAGCGATGTGACTCTACTGTGCCAAACTTTGAGAAGATCGATCACATCAGCACTATTTGCAGTCAATCGACAGGCTCCAGCCCAAAGATGTAATTTGTACCCGCCACTCACATTGGGATGATGGCCCAATTTCGACACTTGCAAGCGAAAGTTCGTCGCAAATAGAGACGCCGCTCTGTGTGTCCAAGCTCCATGGATGAATGAATCTCCATAGAAATAAGATGTTCATTGTAACATGAAACAAATTAGAATGCATTATTGTGTATGTGGAAAGGGTAACTACATATCTATCAAAAAAGTGGTTCTATTTAGCTGTCTTCTTCCATGTCTTCAGCATCCTCCTCTGCATCGTCACCCTTCTCCATTTTCTCGATATCTTCCTGTGTAATTACTCCACTTTTCAGCAGCTTGGTTTTTTCCGCTTCCACATAAATTCTGTGTCGTTTGGCATCTTTCTGTTGTTTCTTCTTGGAAGGATGATGTTTTCGCAGCACCGATCGCTTGCCTTGCTGCAACGTCACTACCTTCTTCTGGTTGCGAATTTCGGAACGCTTTTTCTTAAGCAGCTTAAACTTCTTCTTGTTGTGGTTCTGCACGGATTGCCCCGACGTCATCTCTTCTTCGTCTTAATCACTTCTCGCTTTCTTATCGACCAAAGCACAAAGAGCTCCAAACAAAAAGAGCAAAACCATTGGTGGTCACTCCTGTGGTACACAAATGGTACATCGTACTTAACGCTTATCTATTCGTACTTAATGGAAGTAGTGCGTACAATTTGTCAGGTTAGTTGACCAAGTGTGTGGAAGAGATGGCGTCGACTACGCAGCATTTGGCGGACCTTTCGCGAAAGATCTTCCAGCGACTGCCGCAGCGCCACATCGCATCGGGAAACAAGGTGATCAGCAAGCAATTGAAGGGTGATAAGGTCGCGTCGTGGTTCAACAAGCCGTTGATGTTGCGTCTCGGCGGTGATGACCCAAATTTTGAGATTCTCAACCAAGAACGGTTAGGCAAATTGGATCAGATGAAACGACGAGGCAAGTCTATCCCTAAGAAGGGTGCAGGCAAGCGATCCAAGAAGTAAAGCAGTGATAAAAGAAGAGAAGAGTGAAGAATCAATATTCCCATCACAGGAGACTGCGTGCAATCAGCTTTGTCGATTCCGTTGAATTCTGGAAACTGAGCCAGGTAGAAGATGAAACAACTACCTGTAGAGTGAAAGGTGGTCTCTTTTGCGAGAACAATAGAAGCTTCATTATCCAAAAAAATTTGGTTTGTGTTAGCAGAGCCTGTTTTTTGTGTTACTATCAGAACTAATTGCGGCAAAGCCTCGTTCTTGCCTTCATGCAACACAGCGGAATGCTCTCAGTGTATCTGCGCTTAGGGCGGTAGAAGTGAGAGGATGGTACCTTCAGATACTGCTTCTGGCTGTTAGCAGAGCCCCTAGCCTTGAGAGAGTGTCCAAGGCCAAGTGGATGGGAGAGGAAGGTGTGAGTATGCAAGCCTCCGGTGCATTTACCAATGATTACGTTCAGAATTTTACCCAATCATGGACCACCACTAAGGACTATTTTCGTAAATTATCGTAATTAACCGAAACATTCTTTTTCAAATTTATTATGTGATGATGACATTCCCATACTTTCCTGCTGAACGCATCAACAAACACCAAGCAACCAGATGTGCCATAGCTGCACGTGTAAGATTGGACCATCGCTGCTAGCGTCAGACCTGTCGTGTCTGAAGGATGAATCGATCAGGGTCGTCGCTGCAGGCGCTGATTACCTACATCTTGACGTCATGGACGGTCATTTCGTGCCCAACATCACATGGGGTGCCCCAGTAATCAAGTCGCTGCGTCCACATACCAAGGCGTTTTTCGACTGCCACATGATGGTCTCCAAGCCAGAACAGTGGGTCTCTGATATTGCGGATGCTGGTGGCGATCAGTTCACGTTCCATTTGGAAGCCACATCAGATCCTCTTGCGTTGATTCGACAGATCCGCGCCGCCAATATGAAGGTTGGCATCGCCATCAAGCCTGGCACCAAGGTAGAGGAGGTCTTTCCGTACGTGGATCTGGTGGATATGGTGCTGGTGATGACCGTTGAGCCAGGTTTTGGTGGCCAAAAGTTCATGACGGACATGATGCCCAAAGTGTCGACTTTGCGCGAAAAGTATCCGACCTTGGACATTGAAGTCGACGGCGGTTTGGGACCTTCCACGATCGATACGGCGGCGAAAGCTGGCGCGAATATGATTGTCGCCGGTAGTTCGGTGTTTACAGCTGCAGATCCAGCGACGGTCATCTTGATGATGCGCAATAGCGTGGAGAAATTTGGTAATGGCAAGTCGGATGAACAATTGACGAAATTGTGAGATAGATGATGAAAATATCGACGTTGAACTTTGTTGCTCATCAGGCAACAGATATAGTAGAGAACCATGCATATACAAGCATATTTCTTGTTTTTGGCATTAACAAAATGAAGGAGTATTACTTGTGTTTGCATTGCCTTGGTTTCGTTCGTGAAATAATAAAAACATGAAAATGTATCTAGCGCAATTGTGAAATCAGTCTCGCAGTCTCTATTTACATATCTACGTCTTCGTCAGCGTTCACATCTTCTTCCGCAATCCGTTCGTACGAACCTTTGCTCCAGACACTAACCAAGTTTAACTTGAACTCGGCCATCTTCCGGTCAAAGTGCATCAGCAACTTAGCTTGTTCTGGTGTTAGTGTCTGTCCCTTTTTGCAGATCACATAATTTTGATTGAGTACGACTGCTCCCTTTTTTAAGTCCACGGGCAATCCAAGCGTACGAAGGTTTTCCACCATACTCCCAATGAACTGCGGCAATGGACCTTGATCTACAGTGACGGTTTCTGTGGCGACGAAACCCGATCGTGGGTAGTCACTGACCGATAATTTGGAAAAGTAATCCTCCACTTCATTGCGGTTCTTGTTGGTGAACAGTAACCCTGTATTGCCATTTAAATCGTTGGCAAGCTTGGATAATTCATCAGCATACTCTTCTTCACTAGTTCTGCCCAATGCCACCTTCATGACTTTATTCTTGCCCATGAAAAATCTGCAACAAGAACAACAAAACAAAAATTTAATTAGTTTTCCATATCCATATGAGATGTATGTTAAGAAATCCACTCGCACCTGCTGTCACGGAAATCCATACGCACTTCCTTAAAATGGTTGGTGCGCATATTCATGAACGAGAACACAAACGCCGACTCGTAGTTGTCGACGGTATCACGGATGGCTTCCACCACGTTCTGTTTGAGCTCATTGCCTTTCTTTGTGGCTTTGGTTAGTGGTTTCACACGCTGGCGCTTCGACTTGGGCATCTTCGGCACGTCTTCTTGCTGGTTTTTGCTTTTGCTTTGCTACTCTGAAAGGTATCAGTTGCCCTTTTGACCTGTTTGCAGCTCTTGGCTCTACACCAACCAAATGCTCATCAGATTATCAACCACCATTTTAAACCAATTGAATGTTGTTATTACGCGCTTCAATATTTTTATTCGCTAAAATAATTTCATTTATATTGTAATTGGCTGAAATGGCAGTTAAAGAGCGCAACCAATCGCCAAAATGTGGCCATTTAGAACGTGTGTGTGGGGGGGAGGAACGCCTCTGCGACTAAGACGAAGCCAGCGACGATAAAGAAGCCTACATATCCATGTCGGTCTGGGGAATTCCACAACCTGCTACGACGGCTAAAGCCGCGCCCGTAGTGAGCACTACCGCCACGACCACCACTTCCACGGTTTCCAGCAGCAAGACTGTACTTTCCGGAGCACCAGTGGATAGCGCGGACGCGATCGACATTTTTGAAAACGTCGAACCGGTCGATGTCGTTGAGATTGAGGGCGTTGCGCTGTTACAAATCATCAAACATTGTCACGAGAGTCTGCCGGCGAATGTTGCTGGTTCGCTCTTAGGTATGGAAAACGGCAAGACGCTAGAGGTGACTAACAGTTTTCCTTCGCCTGCATCGACCGATAAGAAGAAGGAATCGGACGAGTACCAGATCGAGATGATGAAAAATTTGCGCGAGGTAGGCATGGATAACAACAAAGTTGGCTGGTACCAGTCGGTTGCCATGGGTACGTTCTGCACGGCATCGGTAATCGAGTACCAGTTCCAGTACCAGCAATCGCTTGGCCCGAACGCTATATGCTTGATCTATGACTCGGCAGAAACAGCCAAGGGTTCCTTGAGCATCAAGGCGATTCGCTTGAAGAAATCATTCTGCGACGCATACAAGGCTGGCGTGTTTACTAAGGAAAGGTAGATTCATACAATAAGATTTATACCAGTGATAGACGGAAGAAAATATGGCTGATCTTGGATGGATACGATGTAGCTTCGCCAAGGAAGACATCCGCTCGGCTACCGTGTTGGAGGAGGTGCCAATCAAGATTCACAACTCGGACGTGATCAACTGCTGGCTGCAAGAAGTGGTTCGCTCGAACGAAAGCGTGTCAGCCAACAGCTTTGAACGGTTGGATCTCGCCACCAACGCCTACTTGGTACGAGAGATTATCGATCTAATTGGAGGCTGATAGTTTGTGTTGCTGATAATATTTGGTATTGATGGAATATAGGAAAGCAGCTTGAAGAACATCAGCTTGTGGGCCGATGAATTGGCGCAGGAGCACTATAAATTCCAGGGCTACGAACGCGCATTAGCAAAACAACGTGTCGCTTACCAACAATGGCAGAACCGACAGCGCGAAGAAAACAAGATGCTTCGTGAAAATGGAGAAGAGTTATTGCCAGAAGAAGACCCGGATTTTTTCAAATCAGTTCACCAGCCTTCGCGCCTTGAATCACTCTTGATCACTAAGCAAATGAACACCTATTGCGAGCACATCAACCGATATGCCGGGAAATCGTTCCAGAAATTATTCCTTGCGGCGAAATTCCACAAGGAGGAGTAGGTTTGCTAGCAATATAGAAACACATGAATGCATGCAGGGAAGGAAGGATAAGCGATATCAGGAGAGATGCAGAAGACACAGACAGCGCTGGTGTGGGTATATCTGGTTTAGTGGCTTGCGTGCTATCAAGTCACATTGCGTGACTGATAGATAGCGTCATTTTTTGGCACATGGCAGTTGGACAGAATTGTGTTTTGGCTTTGTTGTCTCTCTTGTGATCTTTCTGTTTCTGTGCCATGTATTGTGCGTCAATCTCATTAACATTCATTTTGCTTCTTCAATCTTGCGTTTTTCTAGTTGTTACTGTTATGTATCTGTTCGCTCTGATCGGACTTGGGCAGCTCCACTGTCCAAAGTACGGCAATAATATTAATCAACGATTGCAACTTTCTCGCTAGAACGCTCAGCGTACCTGTAGATACTGTACATGTGTGGATTCGCCTTGATCTCCGCTATTTCTTCTTCCATTGCTGCGGCACGACGGAGAAGCCGTTCCTTAACACAGAGCATGCGCTCTGGAACAAACTTCAAGGTTAGTGCCTGTAGGAATCCATGCCACTGATCGTTCGCTTGGATAAGGTCGTTTCGGTGGATAACCTCTCCACCGTCATTACGTTTTATCTGTAGTCCCATCGTAAACGCTTCATGATCGTTTTGGAAGGTGGGGCTGCTTTCTGCGGCCAATCCATCGGTTAGCCCTGTTCGAATAAACTCAAATAGCGCGCAAAGCTGATGCACGACTGCCATTGGGACTGTTTCTGCTTCTATGTCGTTATTTCCTAGGTTATATGTCTTCAGATCCATTCGTGAAAGCACCCATTTCACTCGATGCAGTAACAACTGGTCCTCTTGGCTCAAATCGTTGTTGAATTTACTTGAATTGTGAACCTCGAGTGCTGTATTGTCTAAATCAATCTGATCCAAAAGTTCTTTCCGTTTGGCGGCATGTAAAGCAATCACGTCCTTTAAGTCTTTCGACAACAGAGGGTTATCATTGTACATTCTTTCTATCCGGTTCACAGTCCCTGGATGAATGTAGCGAACAGCCTCCAAGGTCCCTTGTACACGAGCAATACTCTGCTCTGCTGTGTGAATTCCAAATCGAAGCACTTGCGTAGAGTCATGCAATTCCGCTAATTCTACTTGTTTCTCGGCTAGTTTGTCTTCCATTTGCGCAATCGACGCCTGTAAAGCCGCAATATTCTCTCGATACAGCTTGGCATTTGCTTCAAGACCCAGGCACATGCGTTTCTGGTCTTCTAAGCTTCTTAACAGGTGAATTCTGGAATGAATGCCTTCTACATTCCCAAACAGCACTTGATGCTTCCATATCCGGAAAAAATTGTACTTGGTATGGCGCCGCTGTCGTCGCTCATATGCGACGCAAATGCTTTCTTTTGCAACTCGGTTTGCCTTCTTGTGGGATGCATAGACGTACCAACATCTAAACGGGGTCTGGTAGATCCGTCGACCATACGCTTTCCATTCCTCCACGGTTTTTTCTCGAAGCGCATGCTGATATTGCGCTCGTACATTCCACCGCTTCAAGAGTGTTACCATTGTCTCTTTTGTATTCTCTTCAAAAAGTTTCCTGACCCGTCGAATCACTTGCCCGTACTTTGCCCATGCACGGATATGTTTCCTCAAACACGTTCGTCGGAAGTGGCCATCAATTTCCCGCATATTGAAATGTTTATCGAACCGATCTAGCGTACGTCGCTCGGTCACTTTCGCTATTGCTTTATCCACCTGTGATGCGCGAAAAACTGGGAGCCATCCCTCAATAAATACTTTCTTCAGCATCTTTTTACGAGCATGTGCTATTGCAATCTCTCGCTTTTCTGTCATAGGAAGGTATTCCTCTGTGACAAGCAGTCGAAAGTACATTCTCAGTACATGGGTTGGATGGCGGGATCGAGTGAGACGAATGTTGTCCTTGAGAAATTCTTCATGCACCATTTCTGTTGTGATTACATCGAAACGCTCCATCGCTTCAAGTCGTTGACGAGCTGCCAAATGTCGTGCTTTTGAATTCGCCGCCACTTTTTTGCGACTTCGTGGTCCTAATGACATGGTTTTCCACGCTGTGATCACCATTCGTAATAGTGCGTGCTGGATCCTTTTAAATCGATTCTCCGTTTCCTCGAGTCGGTGCATTTTCATAGGTAAATTCATTAGTACAACGTCGCGAATAGCGGCAATAACACGACGTAGCAGCGATTGTGTGCGGTGTTCATGCATTGCCGCGATTTGCGAGTTGATAAACTCCTCGCGTGCCGAGAATTGCTGTGTGTACATGAGAAATAATACGCATTTTCGAGTCCGCCATTGGCTCAGCGCGGTCCTAAACTTCAAATACCGTCGGCGCACGAGGAAACCACGGCACATTGCCGCAATCTTAGTGGCAGCAATCTCGCGTTGCTTATCTCCTGAAGCAACATCATAAAAAACTCGGTCGAGGCGTCGGACGGTGGAACGTACTTGGCGAACTGAGTGAGTCATGTGTACTCCTCGTTTAGAATTAGCACCAAATGCCGTTGTTGAAATGGGCTTGTCAATGTTATTTTTTAAGTTTCCGCCATGCGCGTCAAAGATTTCTTGCATAGTGTGATCCAAATACTTCTCAATCTGTTGCTGGTGGAAGGATCGTTCGTCATCCCTAGTGAGCGAAGGCCGCTGATCCGGTTGACCTTTCCTTCGTGATGTACTAGCATTATCCGCATCCGCCGCGATAGAGTAAAGTCGTCGGTTGAGCTCTTCGATCTCATTCGCCATCTGCTGCAACCTGTCCAGCCCCGTATCGGCACTTTCAGGCAATGGAGTAGACGATATTGCTCCTGCGTCTGTACTGCTACCTGTTCTCATCAATGCCGCTCCTATCCAAATCAAACACATTAACACACGATATTGACTCATATTAGCGAGAGGTATGGAATTATAGTTCCACTTCATATTGTTAGTAAAATTACAAATTCCTGACTGGTAGTGGATGCCATTGTCTTCTTCCTCGTCGTCCGCTCGGTTGTCGTGCTGGCACGACGGACACCCGTCGAACTCTGAGTGCCTGTATTGTTAAATGCTGCGCTAGTTGCTTCATTATTGGCGATGCGGTTTAGTAGAATTTCTTCCACTGACGTCGTGTTCGGCGTTAGCCGTGACGTCTTCCGCACCATTTTCTTTTCCTTTTTCAAAGAGCCACGTCGGATTGCAGAATGAAGGTCAAAATTTCCATGAGTTGAAGTTCCCATGTAACTTATCGGAAATCTGTTATGTGTCGTTTTTTGCTTCAAAGTGGAGAAAAGTGCGTAGAAACCTCGTCACCTTCTGACTTGCTGAGGGAAGCATCCAGGTTTGACAGACAATAATGAATGCACAGAGGAGGCAATGTCTAATTATCCTCGGTGGAACGTGGCGACAATAGATACTGAGGAAAATGGTCTTTGTCTTTTTATCTTCTTCTCATGTCAATTACAGGCATTCCACGCTCATCGCTTCATGCCACGCACACTATCTTCTCTCTTCTGTGCTTTTGGGCTGACTTGGTTCTGTGGTAATTGTGCTCTTGCAGAATGAAGTTCAAAACAAAGTCAGAAGTTGTAGTTGAATTTAACCTATCACGATATGTAACCGTTAATCAACAAAAATGGCTTCCTCCAGCTCTGATGAACATCATTCTGTATAAGGTAGAGCAACAAAGAGCGAAGAACTTGTGAGGAATATGGCAGTTGGTCCTGCATCAAATCCAAAGTTTTTGGATATCACTCAAGTCGATATGCACAGACAGCAGAAGAAGCAGGAGAGACAAGCTAAGATCCGTCACGCGCTATCACGCTTTGGATTCACGACTCTTCGTGGATTACAAGGACCTGCCCTCCGAAGTGTACTGAAACAGAAGGACACAGTCGTGCTCATGCCGACAGGTGGCGGGAAGTCGCTCTGCTATCAACTACCGGCACTACTTCTTTCTGGATTGGTAGTTGTGTTGTGCCCATTACTGGCGCTGATGCAGAACCAAGTCCATGCGCTGAGGAAGAAACAGATTCGCGTGGAAATGTTATCGTCACTGGTTTCGGAAAAGGAGCGCGCAAATATTCACCAACAGTTACGTGAACAATTTCTTCAACAACAGTCGAAAGGTACAATCGAAGATCGAATTGAGTTGATCTACACGACACCTGAAACTCTCATGACAGACAAGATGCAGCAGCTTTTGCATGAACTGAACAAATGTAATGCATTGGCGTTGTTTGCCATTGACGAAGCGCATTGTATCAGCGCGTGGGGCCACGATTTCAGGCCAGCGTATCGCCAGCTAGGGAATTTGAGGCAACAGTTTCCACAAGTTCCTTTCATTGCACTCACTGCGACGGCGACGGAACAAGTGCGCCGTGATATTCACCAGCAACTGCATTTGGCAACTGATGCAAATGTCCTGCAGGCAGATTTCAATCGCGAGAATATTACGTATACTGTGATCAACAAAGAGCCACTAACAGATCCACTTGGTGCGCTTTATCGTTATATTCACAAATACCAGAATGGTACATGTGGTATTATCTACGTTCATAAGCGTAGTGATACTGATGATTTGGTTGCAGCTCTCCAGGAGAAAGACCCGAAGCTATCTATTGCGGCATTTCACGCGAAAATTCCGCAACAACAGCGAGAGCAGGTATTACACCAGTGGCTGATTGGCGAAGTGAAGATCATTTGCGCGACAATTGCGTTTGGCATGGGTATCGATCACCCACACGTACGGTTTGTGGTTCATTGGAATGTACCAAAGTCGCTAGAGAATTTTTACCAAGAATCCGGACGCGCTGGTCGCGATGGAGCGCCAAGTCAAAGTATTATGATGTACAGCTCGCGTGACTACGAACTTTTTCGCTTCCTTATCGAGAAAGCGCGCCAACAAGATACCAAAGATGAAGATGCAGCAACGAAGCGATCAAAGCAGAAGCGAAATCAACAAGCATTGCGAAATCATGCACTTGAGCTCCTCAGTTATGTCAAGACCTTTGCCACCAAGAGAGAGTGTCGGCGTCAGGCCATATTGCGGTACTTTGGACAGAAAATTGCGGTAGTTGATTGCAAAGGAACATGCGATGTCTGCAATCCGCGTCTTAATTTTTTTCGCTTTGAGCAAACTGGGATAGTCGATAAAGCTATCGAGCGAGTCTGCAGACAGACTATTCGGTCCATAGAACAACGCACTCCATTTTCAGACAAGCAGCAGCGAACGAGGGATTTACGTCATAAGAACCTTATCTATGACTACAATAGGGGATACGTACCAGAAGAAACTAGGTCGATAGTTGTTCGAAGAGACAACAGGCATTCTTTGGCTGCTGACGGCTTTGTCGCAGTGAATGGTGAAGATGACGGCTCTAATGATGACAATTATCGTGCTCAGGACGAGGAAGATGCAATTCTATGCTCTTTCTCTGCTAGAACATGGCAACAGAGCCGAAATAAACGTGGTCAAGACCAGTCAGAGACACTGAATGATACATTAGAGATGCTCGAGCGCGCTGAACGTATCGCGAGTCAGATAGGAACCAGAACCGACGAGAAAAGCAAGCGATCTCGACATTTTTGACTGTGTCAGAAACTCGATGAAGTTATAAAATTTTCTGGTGTTAATTGCCCCGTTCCATTGTACTGCGCCTATTGGGAAAGATAATCGCAGTAACATTGCAGCTAAAACCTCATCCAGTCCTGTACCTAAAACTGATATTGTTATCACAGTTGGGGTCGGCATGCACTTTGGTACAGACCAAAGTGACGGAAATCATTTTCAAGTGGTTGTCATGTGGAGAAGACAAACAAAATGTGCTTTAATTCAGATCGACTATCCACATAATTATCTTTTGGGATATGGATACTCAAGAGTATTCCTCGCCCAATCAACGTCACTGCTACTATTACTAAATGCACTATCAGCGTATTTACTGTCCTTGCTAACGTCTCCTGCAGGATCGATCAGCACTGCAGCAGCTATTTTGCGAATGCTATAAACGAGTTCCAGACTGCTTGGACGCTCTTTTGGATGATACGCAAGGCACTGTGCGGCAATATCACGTATCTCCACTGGACAACGTTTGGAAAATCGGGGCTTCAATCGCCCCATTGCTACTTTGCGTCGGATCGAGGAATCACTCAATGGCAGTCCATTCCTACCAACAAACCCCGAATACGGACGCTGATGAGTATCCAGTTCCGATAGAAGGACACCGAATGCATAAATATCGACTGCTTCTGAGTAATCACCGTTGCCAAGTATGATCTCTGGTGGGATCCATCGAATGGATCCTGATCCTTGAGACAGCAAGACCCGAACCTCGTCCAAGACTTCGTCTTCTTCTTGTCCAAAGTCACCGTAGGGAGCCCGTGGCGGAGTGAGATACTTAGCGACGCCGAAATCACTTACTTTTGCGTGAAGATTGGCATCCAAGAGAATATTTCGAGATTTGATCCCACAATGTACAAGTACAGGGTCAAGAGAGTGAATATATGAGATCGCTTCGATGACATCTAGCGCGATATGGAACTTTTCAATTGTCCATTCGCGTGACAAGCCAACCGCTTTGCCTTCTTTGCTTCGCCGCAAGAACGTGCGAAGGTCCTGCTCCGGCATGTATTCCATGATTGATTGGACGTCGGATGCACTTCTCCACGCAACCCCAAAAAATGCGACAATCCGAGGGTGATCCAGTCGAGAAAGAATTTTGATCTCCATGAGGAACTTACCCATGCTGACGGGATCGATCATCGCAGGGTGATGGTGATAGAAAATGCGCGTACTCGGCTTTAATCGCTTCACGGCCACAGTGTCTAACCGATAGGTAGCTTTCCAGACTTCCACGAAAGCGCCAACGGATAAGCATGTGCCCAGTCTGACGTTATCGTACTCCACCCTCCAAGATAGAAGCTCATCATCCACCCACACACATTTCCCACCAGATTGTTGAAGAGACTTTGCCAACACGGAACGGCGAGCGCTGCTATCACTGGCAGTGCTATTTTTCATATAGGAGCTCGGAAGTTTGTCACGACGCCTTCTGGCTTCCGGAGATCCAACAACCGCTCGGAATTGGTGTTCTCTTGGACTGTCCTGAGGCGACAACACGCCCGAGGATTGAGACTCTCGTCTCTTTCGCATAGATCGAAACACTATAATCCCGATCAGCACTGCGATCATAAAACTCACAAAGATGTAGACGAGCTGGTTGTCGTCGCTTGTACCAGTTACTGTCGAAGAGGGATCCTCTCCGGATGATGATGATGATGACGATGAGGTAGGCTCGCGTTGTTTATTTGCTGAACCTGAACTGGACCCAGACGTTAAGCATACTTGGTAACCGTGAAGCGTCTTTTGCTCGCCGACGACACACGACGCAAAAGCACTTTGCTGAATGTCAAAACGGGAGAGGTTTCCCAAAAAGTCGAATTCTTTCCGCGAAAGCAACCATGGATCTATTGGATTATTCCGAATATATCTGAACGAAGTATGAGTGAGTCCACTGTAGAACTTCAGTGATTCACAAGCGTTGTGTGCAAGAATTCTTACAGTTCGTCAAGCTTGTCGAGGAGAAAGATGGAATTGGGCACGCTACGAAGCTGGTTTCCTTGTAGGTTTCTGCGCAAGAACAAACAGTTAGTGCAATCAGGTGATTTTCCCAGAAAATATATAAATGGGTGATTCGGCAGCTTACAAGAACCGTAACTGTGGAAGATGAAATTCACACTTTTCAAGTTGATTATAGGATAAGTCCCTACAAAGCCAAAGTCAGTGACAAAATTCTGCAGAGAAGGTATAACGTTAACACAACTACTTACAGGGTCTTGATGGCTGATTCGGGGCTCGAGATATTGCAGGACGACATGTTATTGCGTGCAAGACGAAGATCGGTTAATGCGGTCGAATTGGCTACCAGGTTCTCAATGACGGAAGTATTTTCTAACTGGTTGCCGTTTAAATCTCTAAGATGGACAGATCCAGCAATAAGTTGGAGAGTACGGGCCTTTAGAACATGAATAAGGATTATCGAAGCACAACATACAATATTTCCAGGTTGCTGAAAAAAGTATCAATGGGATCATCATCAATAGCGTGAATCTTGTTCCAGGAGATATTCAACACCTTGAGTTGCGGAAATACCGGGATTATTCCGGTGGGGATGGTATCTAATTCACATGATGATAGGTGACTACACTCAAACAGCCCAAGCATGTGAAAGTCAGCAACTAGAACTTCATCATGACAAAATGTTTATGTTCCAATCGCCACTTCTACTTACAGTTCTTGGATGGTGCGGCTTGTTTGATTGTGAACTGAAAGCTGAATGTTAAGATTATCGCTTAATATAACGCGTTGAAGCTGATTGAAGCCGAACAAATAATCAGGCACATCCAGGAGGCTTGTGTTCTGCAATGATCTGTGTTATAAGGTTCGGTCAATCGATATGATTATTAGTCGTGAAATGAGTGTGACATGTAGGAGTACGTACAACGTGTTGAGGTTTGGAAGAGCGCAAGCGATATTTTGAATGGGATTTTCATCAAAGACCCTGGAAATCAAAATCATATCAGACAACGTTGGCTCTATTAGTACTTGCGGAGCTTCACATAATCAGCAAAAAACTTACAACGTGGTAATGGACGAGTTGAGCTGTGTACCACTTGTTTGCGGATCGACGCATTCCGAGATGGAGTTCTGTGAGAAGTCGAGCGTCGTAAGATGTGGCATCTTCCAAATTGTATCAGGTATCTTGGAAAATCGGTTGTTCGTGAGGTCTCTGTTTAAACAACCCCATGGACAACGTTAGTATCCGGTATTATGAAGACATTCGAATTGGCAAAGAGCTACACACAAGAGTTCGATGTTGGAATCTTGGAATTGCACGGGCAGATCGCTCAAGTAATTGTTGGGCAAGAGACTGACGAAAACTCAGAGTTTAGTGAGCTAGAATACTCGTTAATCTTCGAGCTTAAAGGTGTACATCTTACCACTCCGTCAAGTTTTCAAGCTCAAAAATGGTATGCGGGACTTCTTCTAACTGGCAGTTGTCGCACGTGCTAATCACCATGATCATTATTGCATGAACAGATGCACGCAAAATTGCTTAAACCATAGAATTACGTACAAAGACATGAGCGACTGGAACAATGGAGCCAAGGATGCAGAAAACACGTCCACAAAATTGAGATTCGCTATCGATCTACCGCCAAGTTCAATGACAAGGTTATGATTAAAAGATTCGATGCAAAGCAAAGAGAATTAGAGACTCTAGTACTCACAACGTGTGTTCATCCGGCTGCAGGATCTGCGCACTCGAGCCTAGTGTCGCGTTCGCCAGGGTGCTTTCGGCAGTCGTTGTGGCCACTTTAGCCAACGAAAGCGTCAACACAAATGCCGCAACGTTGACTACGCGCTCATAAGAACGAAGGAGCGAAAGTGCAGCACAATTGAGATGACCAATCAACTTAATAAAAAGAAACTGCCAGCTGTGCCGTTAGAAGAACAAGTTTGGCGTGGGGATCGATAATGGCCCTCATCGCCCACTTACTTACAATGAGTAAAGTGATCCAGAACTTCCATTTTCGCCAAAAATGAATTTTTATATGAAGACGACGGTGGACACAGAAAAAACTGCTGTGTAAAAACCACTTGTGGAGCTTTGAAGAATGTAGCGAGTAACCCACTTTTCCACATGGAAAGATATGTTCATGCTGCGTTGCCGTTGTTGAGTTGGAGGGGGGTCGATGGATTGTGGCACCCACGTGTGGCTGGTAAGGTAGTCGGTCCGTTAGTGCTCGTTAAAAAAAGAAGAAGGACTGACCATTATACGATTGGTATACCGGGGTGGATCGTGAGCCGACAGGGTCGGAACGTAATAGAAAGCCTGCCAATGTCACGGTTTCCATGTTTTACGATATAATTTTTGTTTTACAGTTTCCATGGATTTTGGGTTCAGCACAACTGGCAACTATCGAAGAAAGCGACCACGCAAGCGACTTTGGGGCGTCAGCCATGAAGCGCAACGTTGCCGATCCAACAAAACTGGCATTTACTAAACCCTACACCCTAAATCCTACATGAGCAACACCAACAACAATGGTCCCAGCCGAACGCTTACCACGGACAATGAGCTGTTTCCTGAGTCTGCCAATGGTCAATGACAACAGATCTATACAATAAATTCAAAAAAGAGTTGGAAGAAAAAAAGGTGACACAATGCATATCGTAGCTCATGAAATCACCAGAGGAAATACGCATAGCTTTTTATGCGTTGGACATTATGACAAAAAGACGCTAGTGGTTTTGTCTTCCTCCATTCTTCCTAATCAATTGTTTCCAATGTTATGCTACCATTCACTCTGAACAGAATGATGGTAGGTTCTGCTTTTGATGTGATTCTACTAGCATATACACACACATTAGCAGGTGTTGAAATTTATGGAGACTGCAATAATATGGTCGAGAATTGAGTACGACTCTTTCTCTATGATAAAAGACATCATTGATGTGACTGCAGTAGAACATGGAGTCTCTTTGTTTTCATTGAGAAACACCCACAATTATGCTACAGACCCATATACTACTGACATTATCCCAAGCAAATTATTTCACCGTCGCAGGTGCAGAGGTCGCCACAGGCGCTGAGTTGGGGACGCAACTACCGTTCTGCCAGATGCATTTATTGCCGGGTACAGTCTTCTCACAAGAGGTCTGTTGGCGGAAGATCGTGCAGATGTTCTGCGTGGGTTTCGGTGTCGGCGCCGGTGTGGGAACTGATGTTGCACCAGGCAACCACGGTCCATCCTTTAATTGCGCCGATGCGTCATCTAGTGCATCTCTTGGTACGATATTCTTTGCCTTAAGATCGTAAATGATGGCGCGAATGTCGATTGCGCCGTTCACACACACTGCTTCTAGTCCACCGCAATTATGTAGACCAATGACAGTGTTATCCGAAGCGGCAATCACAGGTGAACCGGACGAGCCTGGTTGCGTGTCTGCTGTGTAAAGAAGTCTGTGTTTGCCGCAGACTCCTGCTGCATCAACTTGTTCTGCGCGCGTGACGTCTCCATTGTCACCTGTGGCAGTGATCCGCTTGGCCCAACCCTTCGGATGTTGGGGTAAATAGATCTGCTCGCCCTGGACTGCTCCATTTACGCGAAGCCTGAGAAACCCGTAGGAGGAAAGATCGACTGTTGCATCGAGCTTTACGAGTGCATAATCAAGTTCTTCGTTGACAGTGATGAGGTTAGCACTGGTAGCAGCAAGTGTACCTCGACAGCCGTTCTTGACTTTGCATTCGTCTTGGCAACCGCTACTTTCAGCATCAAACTCGAAATCAGTAGTTGCTGCCTCGGCTGCTGTACCAATGCAGTGATGATTGGTGATCAAGTGGCCCTCGCTGCCCAAGAGCCAGCCCGTGCAGGATTCAACACCATTTACAAACAATCGTGCGACAGCACGTCCCTTCTCGTAAGCAAGTGGCAGCGACGTATCATTCACAAAGCACTTGGCCGCTTTCGAGTCGTCAGTGCCACAGACACTGGATGTTGACGCAGTATTTGTACTTCTTGTGAGTTGATCAATCTTAAAACCAAACTCTCCAGTGACGGCAGCGGAACCCGACGGGATATACTCGATGATGGCGTCACTACCTGGTACCCATGATGAGTAGAAGCCGCCGCTCTGACCGAGACCACCGCGACCAAGCCCAGAGTACTCATACTTGGTGAGACCATCAGACGAAGTGATCGTGACTTTGTCACCCTCAGCGAGATGGAATTCTGAGAAGTGGAGAGTCAGGAATGGTGCTCCGGCGGAGCTAATAGTGCGCTTGATTGCAATCTGACTGGTGGTGTTGACGGCAAAATCGTATTTTTCAACACGGGCGACAACTGCTGGATCTTGTGCCTGGACAGCCGAGAGAGCATAGCAAATTGCGAAGACGAAGCTTGAAATGAAATATAACTGCATGATATATTCGCTTTGATCGTTTGTCACGCAATTAGAAAATGTGGAGACGAAATGCAGGAAAAGCAGAGTGCGAGAAGCCAAACTTATATACGAAGAAAGAAAAGAAGTGCAGTTGTGTGGAGGCGTGGGACTACCTATGTAAATCTCTTGGGCTGGAGGAACCATAATAATCACATGTACCTTAATGAGGCTGATACACACAGCTCTAGCCAATAGAAGGTCTGTCCGTATTGCAAACTCTGTATTGTTTCTTTGCATTTTACCTTTTTTTGTAAAGACGAATGCATTGATGCAACATGTGCAGCGTTCACCACCCCATGACTAAAGTGGTACTTATTTAACTAAATCTAGTACTTACAAATGTAGCGATGATAATATATTAGAAAAGTTGTTGTAATACACTGATATAACGAAACAAATTCGTCATAGCCGCTCGTTTTCATGTAATCAGAAGTTGTGGATACGGACGAGTCAGTAGTCGAACAGGTGGTGTCATAGATGGATCGCTTTGATCAATCACTTAAGGGGCGCTCACCCATCTTCTTCGTCAGCAAACACAAACACTCATACACCATCTTCATCTCTGTGCAACCGATCACCACATGCAGGAAGGTGACTCACTATAGAGACAGATATCCTGGTGAGAGACGATGAGTATGTTAGATTGTGCATGCGTGCAAAACCGACGTTGCATTTGGTCACTCGTAATGTTCAATGTTCACTTATGTGAATGAATGGCATATCCATGAAGTGAAGAATGCACAAGCTCATCTGATTAGGCGGATACATTCAATTCGTTGAGGATACAGATTCTATTTTGAGCAGAGAGACTCGATGTTAATTGTTCTTCTCTCTCTTTCATCGTCATCCTGAGTTGCCAATCAACAGAGTAGCCCCACTAGCGCATCTCGTCATCTTCTACTCAGATATTCAATATAAGAGACTTTATTCTTGTGATAAACATACATATCCATCCAGCGTTTTGCTATGTGTATTAATTGATACAGGTAGTATTGACACTCTTTTTGGTAGATGTGCATGATGGTGGCATCCACCAACAAAGAACAGCCTGGTTTGCCTCAACGAATGTCTCCTCAGCAACCACTCACTCTTTATTTGCTGCGCTGCTGCACAAGTCCACAAAGAAGCTAAAATACGATCATGCATTCGATCTCTAGTTATGCTTCTCTTGTATTGGGGCTGGTCAGCTTCACCAGCTTCTTGCTCCCTGTCTTCGCTCAGGACCCCGCTGTTGTCGGACGTGAAGTTCTGTACGATCTTGTGATCAATACAACCGACCGCTCGCCTTTCCAGCGCACTGTTGGCACGGCTGGTGCCACGTTCATGACTGTCCATTTCGCTGAGTTCAGTCTTGCCGACGGTGACAAAGTCACAGTCAGTTCTACCGATGGTCTTACGTCTTACTCTTACTCTGGACTGGGTCGGGGCAACCTTGGCATCAGTGGGGGGTTCTTCTCGTCACTCATTCCTGGCGACGAAGCACTGGTCACATACGAACCAGCAAGCTCGACATTTGAAGGTAATTACGGATTTACGATCGACAAAGTGACACGAAGCACCAGTTCTGCGTCAATCTCTACGATCTGTGGTACCGATGACAGTGAACCAGTGAAATGCCTCATCAACTCAACTGATTTACCCGGCGCTTACGAGAAATCCCAAGCAGTTGCGCGGTTGTTTATCAATGGTACTGAGATGTGCTCGGGCTGGCTCATCGGCAGCGAAGGCCATTTGTTGACCAACTTTCACTGCATCGGCAGTGCATCCGATGCTGCCACGACTGATTTTGAATTTGGAGCGGAAAGCGCCAGCTGTGAAGAACAGTGCCAAACCAAGAACGGCTGCCCAGGCACAGTGCTTGCCACCGCTTCTTCATTGATTGCCAGTGACGAAGACCTTGACTATGCGCTGGTCAAACTTGACGCCACTTCGCAAGCTCTTAGTGGCTATGGTTATTTGACGCTGCGTGTGGCTGGCGCCACTGAGGGTGAACGGATTTACCTACCGCAGCATCCAAAAGGATGGGCGAAACGCGTGTCGACCGTGCTGGACGATGGCAACGCCACGATCATCTCGGCAGTTGATCACTCGAGTCCATGTGGTATTCACCGCCTGAGCTACGGAGCTGATACACAGCCAGGCTCATCAGGTTCACCGGTGATCGCGGCTTCGGACAATACGGTCGTGGGATTACACAACTGCGGTGTGTTAGATGATGACGCCTGTGAAAACGCTGCTATTGACATTCGGGCAGTCATTTGGGACCTACGACAGAAGAATGTGGTCCCTGCGGATGCACTGGACGATCCAACCGCAGAGCTTGCTGATGGGCCGTGGATTCCCGGAGCAACGTCTGCTCCCACACCGGCGCCGACACCTGCACCAACGGTATCCATTTGCACGATCTTCCGTCAGCAATCGACCTGCACGACGGTCGTCCCGGGCAACAAATGCGTCTGGCAGAATGGTGTCTGCATCCCCAACCCAGCGCTGAGCACATAAACAGCCCCTATTGTTTAGTTTATCTTCAAGTGTGTCTGTGTGTGCAATTTTGATGAAATCGTGCGTATTAGGAGCCTAATTGAGTAGGTTTTGGAGCCACAACAACGATACGAGTTGTAAATAAAGGAGTAAAGTGTGGATGCAGTTTGTGTACATACTGTAAAAAATGAGATCTTGGTTTAAAAAGCTGATCTTCTGCTCCATAAGTCCCCATTACACCGTACTTGATTATTGATGCAAAGATTAGAAGGCTTCGAACTTCTTCGAGTCGTTGCTACAGCTATGTGTCTGGCTCGTTGTCGCTGGCGATTTCAAGGATGATTTTGCCCCTAGCACGGTTTGGTTTCTGGATTTGCATAGGGTCCAGCAACTCATTGGACGGATATAAAGAATCAATGGGGACATCCATCTTACCTACGTCAATGAATACGGTGGTTTTCTCCAAACACGCACTCGACACTACACAGACAATCTCATGCTTCTTCCCACCAATAAGTGGCTCCATAGCGCCCGTAATCCATGCCATCACCGTGAATTGACCGTTGTTATCGTTCGCTGACACTTTTCGGATCCTTTCGTTCCAGGCGCTGGGCTTAATAACACAATCGTACACGATATCGATCGGATGTGGCTCGACAAGTTTCACCCATTTTTCCTTCATGTAGTCGGCCCCCTTGTCAATGTCCATGAATTTCACCAGCTCCGTGTTGCAGAAACTAGTGGCAGCGATCACAAACCTACCCAACGCCTTTGCGATTTAGATGGGAAGCATCCTGACGCTCATACTGCCACCAAGAATGAGTAGGTGATCACCGACTTTAATCTTGCAGTGATCGACCAATACTTGCCAGCTCGTTTATCCTACATAGAGGGCACCAGCAACTTTACTAAGCGACAACGCCTTGAGTTTGAGTGCAAGATGCTTGCTGTCGACGACGTAATACTCACCAAAGGCACCACCTTAACACCTCATCATCGACTTTCAAACTATAACATCCACTCCAATCTCCACGAGCACGCCAATGAAGTTAACACCAACGCTAGATGGCTGATCAGCGGGTGGATGAATTGGTGTAGATCGAGGACCGAAGGGGATGGATTTGTAGTCGACAAGATCTAAACCCACGCTATGGATTTTGATGCGCATTTGCGTTCCATTGAGCGCTGGTTGTTGAATTGCAACACTGAACTTGATGACGTAGTCAAATCCCCAAGTGCTTCGTATGGGTAGCCTTAGAACATTGATGAGATGGTCGAGGCCATGGTTGCTGTTGGTGGAGTTCACTTTGGTTTGATTGGTATTTATGAGTTGGTACAACTTTTTGAAAAATGATCGGCGGTCATGAGGCATACTAGCAATAGGAGAAACGCACAGCAAACAGAATCTCCATGGTGAACATTGAGAACTGCGATTCGGCAAGTATAGCTCACAGTTAGAGTTGCATGGCTACTAATATGTTTTTACAAGAATCTAATAATGATCAACCCTCTGGTTGAGGTAAACTCGTTTTTACATGTGAGAATTAACTGGTCATGTGGTCAATCGATATCTTTTGCGGTAGTCGCCAACACCCAACAAGTTCGAATGAGCAAATTGGGGCATTTAGTGCTTGTCAATTCATAGATCCTATTTCTTCATCACTCAAATCAACCCATTCTTTTTCAAACTCATTTCATTAGATACGAATAGCATTGCCTCGTAATTGCTGGACACAATAAATCCGATATTCGCTGCATTTCAAGTCCAGATATTCACTTTTCTCCATGGGGTGTAAAAATGACCCCTCTTTCAAATTTACGATTATGTGGAAGGATTATATAGAAAGGAGCGGATTTCATATGTCTCTTTTTAGGATTCACTAAATACTTTACCATATTTATTTTTGATTTTTTAGCCTGAGCGTTAATTATGGAAATTTGTTTGATTGCGTGATCACATATCGTCTTCATTCAAAAGATAGCATAAATTTCCAAAGTAAAAAATTGTGTTTTTGTACGAAAAAGGAAATTTTACTTTATAGTCCTATAAACACAGAAAAGTCACTAAAACGAGGATATTCATAAATTTTGGGTCCTTGTTTACCATTTTTGTTCCTCGGAATCATCATCGTTATGTTCTGGCAGCGAAGTAAGAAGAAGCGCAGCGCAGACGACGACCACGACGACCTCACCAAACTACAGAAGCAGTTTGGTATCAAGCCTGTTAGCGATGCCGACGTGCAGGCAGAATTTCAAAAGCTGTTTGGCGGAAACAGCACTGGCGAACGTGGTAGCGGGAATGAATTGAGTCCCACTACCGAGCAATTGCTGTTCGGAGATAGAAATGATGATGACGATGATGAAGAAGCCAAGATATTACGAGAGCTGCAGATTAATGGGCGAGTCGATTCGGTTGACATCGATGCATTGAGTGATGACGATAATAATGCTGACGATGACATAGAAGACGAACATTACCGCAGTGCGACTGGTGAATTGCATGGGCTGTTGGTGAGCGCGCATGCCGAAGCGAAGCGGAATGCCCATAGCAATAGCTTTGGAGATCCCACGCTCACTACTGACCAGCAAAAGCTACCGCCACCAAATGGAACAACTGCAGCGAGTGAAGAGTCGATTGCAGCCCAAGTGCATGCGATGAAGCTTCAGGCATTGGTTCTTAAGCGCGAAGGGCGTATTCAGGAAGCATTGGCACTCTTTCGCAATGCTAAGCAATTGCAAGAGAGAGACCAAGAGCAGACTACAGCGGAGAGATGTGTGACTGTACCTCTACAGCAGCAGCACCCATTGCGTTCGACTTCTTTTGACGAGATGGATGACGATGCTGATGTGGAAGTCACAGATGAAGACATGAACGATCCAAATTATTTAGCACAGCTCCGTACGATGGGACTCGCCGAAGAAGCACCAGAGAGTTCTTCTCAACTTTCTGCATCTCCAACTGTAGTTTCAGTGGAAGAACAAATCCCGTCTTTGGAATTTCAGATCCACGAAATGAAGCTTCACGCTGTTCAACTCAAGCGTGAGAATCAAATCGCTGAGGCATTAGCAACAATGCGGCAGATAAAAGAGGTGGAAGCTAAGTTGGCAAATCTAAAAGCATCTTTTGCTGCTACTACTACTGCAACATCATCTGGTCATGTGGTTACTGAGGTTTCTACAACAACGACGGCAACACCAGCTAAACATGGTTTGGATGTGGTCGTTGAGACTCATTTGTACACCACAGCGAGTGATCAACAGGGCGATGATGAGCTAACTGATGGTGTGGAAGTAACCGATGAAGATATGAACGATCCAGGTTTCCAAGAAGAGCTGCAGAAGTTGGGATTCTCAAATGCTGAAGAAGATGGAAACGAGGCAGCATCAGAAACTCGACCTGTCCAACACATGTCCCCATCAATTATAGACCCATCTTCCGTGGTAAAGCAGAAGAAAACTATTTTGATTTCACGATACTCGTCCATTGATGACGAGCTCATCGACGAGTTTGATGAAGGCGGTCATGAGGAGGAATATCAAAGGGTGAATGCGCCATCATCAATGTCGACCAACTATGGAACAGAACAAGCTCCATCTGCTAAAACTATGGATATATTAGGCCCACTATCGTTATCAGATGATGCATCCGGAATCGCTGACCTGAGTATGCAACTGCAAAAAGCAAAAGAAAGCGCTTTACGCTTGAAACGAGATGGAAATATCAAAGAAGCGCTGGAAATGATGCGGCGTGTGAAACAAATTGAGAACCTGATTCAGCATAAACAACAACAAATCGTCCAGCATAATGGCATGGCAAGTACACAAATATCAGTGAATGCGGACAAGTTTCAGGAACTAGAGCGACTTCTTGTCAACTTTGGGAATCGCGCAATGGTGTTCGCGAAGGAAAACCTTGGCTCCAACCGTGCAGTGGCGAGCGAATGGCTGAGCAAGGTAAGAAAGCAGTATATTGGGACGATGGGAGCTTTATTTCGTATTGTGAACTTATTTTTTTAAACACTTGATTTCAATAGCGCAAAGCGTATGAAGCGGAGCTTGAGAAACTCAGGCTGAAACGTCAGAATCCCCTGCAGCAACCTCCACCGTATATGATCGAACGGACGAGTCGCCAGTTGGAAGTGGAACTATCGCAAATTCCCGAAGATCGGATGTATGTCACAATCAAGTCAGTTAATGGGCTTTCAGTGATGGCAGGGAAAGATATATTCGTCAAATTCTGCCTCAATTTCCCCTCGTCAGCTCCACATCAAGGGCAAACTAGAACTTTCAAGCTATCACCCCAAGAACCATTCTCGACGGGACAACTCACGCAGCAGAATACATTTGAATTCAAACTGCAACGATCGCGTGGCATCCAAAGGCTCTTTGAGCTGAAGAAAGCCACATTCGAAGTGTGGAAACCGGGAAACTGGCTCAATAATGCTGAGTTAATTGCTCGTTCTTCTCTGGAACTGGTATGAATCAATTCGTGAATCTGTCGATGAAGTGTAATCTTTGTTCACCTATCTTGATGAACAGAAACCGTTCCTGTCAACGTGTCAAGTGAGTTGTCATCTTCCTTTCTTTGGCTCCAACAGAAAGCCTACTGGCGGAGATATCGAGGTAGCCTTTGGTATATTTTCCAGATAGAATGATTCATTCGCTGACATTCATCGTGGTTGTAGATTGTAATGAGTATCCGTTCGCCGTTGAAAGACAAAGAAATGCGGCTGGAGACCATTGAAGAGTTAAAAGTAGGCGAGTACCCGGAGCCAACAACCGTTGACACCAATTTTTCAGCATCTACTCGTACAATGCAGTTATCAACAGTTAATCCACCTCCAGCAAGTATGAGCACGATTCCCACTCAGATTGTGGAGCACAACTCTATTGAAAGTGATACTTGCGATACTTTGGGCGAAGATGATCCTCATCATCCAGATCTGATTGTCAGCTATGACGTCATCAATGAAGAGGTATTCATGTGCTTTTTCGTAGGAGTGTGCTTTCTCTCGTATTTACAATTAATATCTGCTTTATCGCGTAGCTTACAAAGATCGAAGCAAAACTACCATCACTAACCGGAGCCATTGCTTCAGAATGGCGTGATCGCTATGATTCATTGGCACTGAAGAAGCAGATTCTGGAAATTGAAATGCAAACGGGCAAGTTGACCCTTGAAATGTACATCGAGAAACTTCACAATAGGATACGTGAAGATCGGGTGCTTCTCACAAATTTGGTGCGCAACAATCGTCGAATGGACGCGGCTCGAGTACTCCATCGCATTAAAGTTATGGAAAAAGAGCTTGAGGGTGCTGAGTCGGACTGTCAGGAGGGATAATAATAATTGTGTACGATGAACTGTTCATCTTTTTTGCTTCTTCCACGGCCCATTATTTTCTCCTTTGTCGTTTATCACTACCACCTCTTTCTTCTTTTTCCTCATGGAGAACTCGAAGACCATCCAAAAGTCTTTGGTAGCAAACAACGCTACTGTGTGGTGTGGTTTCGTAGAGCGCCAGAAGACTTGCAACAGCGTCTTTGGATAGCGACAATCCAAGTTGATCGAAGATTCGCAACAAGTGCTTTAATTTGATTATTCCAGTGTGTTCCACGTCTTTTCTTTGTAAATACTCTTCAGCGATATCCACTTGTGAATTAAAGTCGATGGAGGATAATTGGTGGTAAAGTGAGCGAAGAAGATCCTGTTTCAAATATGGAATTTCGGGTCCGATATTCATTTCATGCCTGGAATGTGGGTGCGTCGGGATTGCTCGTGTGGAAGGAGATTGAGGTCTAGCGGAGAGTGACTTCCACCATTGGGACACTACTTTCAAAAAGAGCTTATATGCCACCATTCCATCACGATTGACATCAAATAGATGTTGAAGGCTGAGCTTCTGCATCGTGGTCATTCGTTGCCCCATTGTCTCCTCCAAACACGACCAAAATTGCTGCTTTGGTAATACACCTCTGTGATCGGGATGGTCATTCTCCATGAAAGAACGACTAAGCCGGGCCACAAGCGAAGGTTGCTGTTGATTTTGATCTTGGGAGTGTGCATACACATGCATCGCTAATTTTTGTATCCACCGAGATGCATATGGATCCAAAACAAACGAGTCGAACTCCATGCGAGAGAGTCCACCGCTCTTATTTTTAAAGATACTCATTCGAGTCATGATTTGCTCCAATTGAACACTAGTCAACTCGTATTTTAATGCGCTTAATCCCGCTTGAAGGGACTCAATACTTAAAAAACCCCTCTTACGCTGATCAAAATGCGCAAACGCCGCATCAAGCCGCATATAAATGGACGAATCTCCAAGGTTGATAGTTCCACTGAATCCAGCTTTTAATCGAATACGCGTACGAAGGTGTTCGCTCATGCCGTGATACCAGGTCAGCTTTGGGTTATGTGCATCATCTGCGTTCAACGCTTCATAAAGCATTGTTGTGTAATTTATTGCGTCTTTTCTCTTCAGATCACGGAATTGGCGTACAAGCTGTCCAATGACAAACTCTGCAGGTGATGGTGAAGCAAGTTTGTCGATCCGTAGCCTTAACAGAACTTGTTTGAATTCCAGCGCTGTGATGCATCGCGTATACTGCTGGTCATATTGCTCAAACGCTCCACGCAGGTTTATTCCTTGTTCATCACATGAATCGACGAGTTGTCGTACGATCTCCATGGCATTGGGTACAGCTTCACTAATGTCAGTTGCGTGTCGCACAGGCATAACTTTTGGAGGGGAAGATGGTATGTGGTTTCCTTGATTAAACCTTGCGAGGTGAGCATGAATCTCTCTTAATGATACTCGTTTCTGCAGAGGGGCTCTGTCATCAACATCATTTTCAGAGTTGGATGCACTTAAAAACTTCCGCACTAGGAGTCCCATGCATTTGGGAGAGATCAAGTCCATAAATCCGTTTGATTCCATGTGCTTCCACAATTTTGTCGGTTCGATCTCACCAAATCGGTGCACGACGCAGAATTCCTGAAACTGGGAAAATGAATGCTGAAAGCTGGTAGCAGAATATCGCACAGTCGATTTGAGTGCTTCATCTAATCTTCGTTCGCCTTCTTCACCAATCGCTTGTAATGGAAATGTTGCAGTCTTTGAATCTTCTTTCGGTTGAATACACAGAATTTTATGGACAAACTGGGCAGCGTTCAATTTTCTCTTGTCCAATGTCTCTCCATAAGCATCGAATATAGCATGGACTTTGTCCGCTAATAGTACAACACTCTGGTGTTTTAATGCTAAGAGGAAGGCTGATTCACCAGTCTTCGGAAACTCGGACCCACAGAACTTCTTGAATGAATCAATAATGTCATGATACGTTGTCTTCCTAGCAAGCAGTTGCTCCTTAATCTCCGCTACGATTGTGTCAACGTTCATAGCTGGCTTCTCGAATTGTACTACCTTTTGACTTGCTGATTTCTTCGCTTCTCTCCAGTTTAGTTGAAGAAAAGCATTGTAGTCGACATGATCTTCCAATGCGTGATCATACGTATATAACACGACACGCAGTTCCTCTTCGTTGAGTGGCAAGCGAAGCTGTTCTCTGCATGCTTTCGCAAACGTGGATCGATTGAGATATCCTGTAGATGTTTTATCTGTCTCAGAAAACGATTGGCGCCAGTGCTCAAGCACATGTGTAACCTGTTTGCTCGGTAATTGCTCTGCTTGAGTCTGAGCAAAATTACGCAATTTGGCTTCAATATCGTCCATTTCGAACGCTGCAGATGGAGTCGTCCAGTCCAAAAATTGACGGTAATTGATTCCAAAAGATCCATCCACTTTGGCGCTAAAACATCTCGCAATTTGTTTCATCTGAAGCGTAGAAAACACCATAAATCCAATCCGTTTCATGATGGCAATGAAATCTTGCAGCGAAACGATGCCTCGTTCTTTCCAATCGAATCGCCCAAACTGTGCTACCAGAACCGAATAATTACAACCACAAATAAGTTTTCGACAGTTCCATGCAAGTCGCTGCAGCTTGTACATATTGTATGTGCTGAATTCCTCCATTCGCACCACATCACGGCTCTTCATGGCTTTTTCCAATCTTATGTATAATTCATCCATCGAGATTTTTTCATTAGTATCGCTTTTCGGCTTCACCATTGTAAACAGCACATGCGCATCTTTAGGATCAAAACGAACAAATTCATTGGAGATCTGCATCAATACATTATGTAGGTCTTGCTTGGATAGGAATCCGTCCTCAGAATTCACATGGATGAGAATCTTCTCCCGTAATCCGGCTAAGCCGAAGCGTTGGCATCGCTCTATCGCGTCTCTTAATTGCACAGATAGCGGCATCTGCCGAACGGCTTGAAGGAAAGCGTGATAGAGTAACTCAACACCGTTGTAGTCGATCAAAGCTATCAACATTCGCAGATCCTTCATTGTCAAGTGAATGTCCAGGCGCTGAAGGCTGTCACGAAATCGTCTGAATGATATTGTACCGTCATGCTTCATATCACCAACCGAGGTAAACGTATCCAATGCATTTGACTCATCAAAACACAAGCTCTTGAGACATTTCAACGCACCATGTTGTTGGTGCTTCTCTATGTCTGTTTCTTCGGTGGACACCGAACAAATAAAATGAGCAAGCGCTCTATAAGAGACTTGGGATTGAGTACCACGAGTGGAAACTGAAAAATACTCCATCAGGGTAGATAAAAGCGAGGGATCAAACGCAACGCGTGGAATTTGTCCAAGCACAAATCCGAATTGCTTCTTCGAAACTAATCGAGTTTTCTTTGCCTCAGGGATATCATTCTCGATTCGATATAAAATCTCCTTTTCCAAAGTTTCCAATTCATTCGAAGTCCATCGCTTGAACAGCTGCTGGAGTCGTATATCAGCATCCAAAATGGTTGTCGTTCCATATTGTTGCTGGCGAGAAATTTGCTGTTGTGTTCGATGGTACCGATACTTCTTTTGAAGTGTCCGTGCTGCGTTATGATGCACCAATTGTGGCACGTGAAGCTTTTCAATTTTCTGCTGTAGTTGTTCTACAGGCGGTAGATTGTGTGATTGCATTGCTTCAGCTTCTAATCGTTGCTGTTCGTTCTTTTTCTCTAGCTGCTCATACACTACACTCTTTGCACTGGATGCTGCAATAGCTTTCATGCGATCCATGAAAGCCTGTTTTCTGCGATGGAATTCAGTAGTGGCAGCAGTACGCGAGGTAATTGGTTGTGAAGAGGACGTCGCGTGAGCTTGACCTTTCGTATCGCCAACACTTGGCTTGCTACTCTTCATTGGTATTCCTGTTTCTTCTCCACGAACAGTGGTCAGTTCTTCTTCATCAAGATCTACCTCACTTACTTGTTCACGCGAAACTTTTGACAGTTCCTGTTTACCTGAGTCACGCGCAGTGCTCTGTGTTTGAATCAACTCTTTATATTCTTTTTCGATATCGAGCAAGTCGAAACCGAATACACGCAGACATCGTTTGAATTCCGCTCGTGTGACGCGTCCACAACCATTGGGATCAAATTTTTCAAATATCCGATATGGAGCTTCTTGGTTATTGTTATGAATATAAGATCGTAGAGTGCGTCGAAGCTTATGGCATAGCAAGCGCTGGGCACAACTTACGCGAGGGTTGATGTACAGCAGTAGATAGTGTTTCACTACCTTCTCGTTAGTCTGGTAGTCGCTACCACTCATTGGTTTATCTTTATGAATGGATCGTGTTCCAGACATAAATACACTTGACAAGAGTTGCAATTCACCTTCTGATAGGAATATCCCATACGTTTCCATCACTTTAACAAGTTCAGCAAGAGTGATATCTGAACCTCGTTGCCTTGAGCCTTCTTCTCGTTCAAATACTTCATGCACAGTTTGGATCTGCTGAGAGTCAATAGCATATTCGAATCGTTCCTTAATTTTTGATGTCAGTAATTCCAAATCTTCGGAAGGCAGGACGTAATGCATAAATTGTCTGTAATTTACGCGTCCATCCATATCCTGAGAAAACATGGACAGAACCGCATGCTGTTGTTCGAAATCGAGCGTATGGGTATCTGCCAAGCGGCCACTTGAACTACGAGCACGTTGGCTAGAGCTAATTTGCAATACCTGGAATGGATCCTTCCATTCAATCAGAACGGAGATCTCGCCAGCCTGTTGGTCATTCCGATCAAGCAATGGGAACCAGCCTCGTATGCATTCACCATGGACAAGTTCTGAAAGTGCCAACCCACATCTGCCAACCATGCCATCGTTCTGCCCATTGTCATCAACTTCGACTAAATCATCAAACACAGTAAACCACAATCGAAATTTTGAAAAGAAGCGGAGTAAGTAACCATCAACCTCGAGGGTGAATGCTTGCTTACAGCACTCAAGATCAAATTGTGGATTGGATGTCTCTGGTACAATATTGGTAAATATGTCTGGGAATCCAAGCAGCTGATAATGAACGTATGATGAAGGAATTCGAGATATTGTGCTACCCTTCTTCTTACCATAAGATCGCAAGTTCTTGCACGCAAACACTGTAATTTGCAGTTCGTTAACCTGTCGGTTATGCTGTTCTTCAAAGACATCGTCAGATACAAAAGCGTCAGCATCAAGAGTTGGTTGCTTTCTGTGTTTCGATAATAACTGGGCATCCTGAGGGTACGATCGTAAATGTAGTCTCCAAATTTCAGATATTGGTGTTGACAAACGGATGATAACATTCAGTGTACCCATGGTTTCGTTGTCATCCATCTTTTCACTATCAAAGAGCTTTACTGGTAGTGTTTTCTCTTTAATCACGGCTTTGGAGAGCAGTAATCCAGATAAACGAATAGAAGCACTGCCAATCCGCTTAAAATCACCTCGAACAGCTTGATGAACCTCAAGCACGAGCATCTCTGATGCTAAATATCGCAAGAAGAACCCGTCCACTGTAATCTTGAATGTCGATGAGAAGTTGTATTCAGGACGATTCCCCAACAGTAGAGGTGTTGATTGGGATTCAAAGTCGTAAAAGTCACACACAACAAACGTGGAAGAATTTCCGCTCACAACATTTCGGTCGAAATTTCCACTAATAATCCAGAGTTCCATCAGTTGTTCCCCTGGAGATAGATCGCTCGCTGCAAAAATGAGCGATTCCGAAAGTGAAGCGGTGTCGCTGTTTTCTTCATCACTTGAAGAGCTCATTGTAGCATCGTCATCTTGATCTCGCATTTTTTGGAGTAGTTTTTCTCTGGCATACTTAAGTTGGCGGATTTCTGCTTCCATTTGATGAATCCGTTGTTGTCGTTCTTCAGCAAGTAATTCTACTTCCTTCATCTTCTTTTCTAGTGCATTTGAACTTATGACTTTCCGCTCAGTAAGCTCTTCAATTTCTAGAGCGAGCTCGCGATTGATATTTGTCTGCGCATGAAGCATCTTTTCGCACCGCTCTAGCTCCTGCATAGCTTTAAGATGAGCAATTTGTAGGACATGTACTCGATTCCTCAAGTGTTTGACGCTGTTATCGCTTTCGGATGTAGAAACGCTGGTAAGGTTGCTATAGTCGGATACATCGCCATACCTTCTCGTTACAACTGTCTTTGCCCTATTGCATCGACACAAGGCAATTATTAGTCAACAGTAATAAAACCGCGCAAAAATGACTGTAGTCATACGTGTTAAGTTGTTGAGTTGGGTCAAATACTCGAGAGTGATCAGCACGTAATGGTGAAGAAGACGCATCGCGTTTCTCTGGCTGAGTGGGGCTAGTTGTCTGTATAGTTATGGGTAGTCTTCTTGTCACTTCGGGTACAGTATTAGAACTGAGCTGTGTAATCTCCTTAGTAATTGTGAGGCTTCTCGCGTTTCGTTCTTCGACCAATCGTTGCTTGACTTTTTCCATTTCTTGCTCTACAAGATCTTTTGCCTGTTTAATCAATTTGATATTACTCTGAAGCTCCTTGACGATCACTTGAAGCTTGTGATTTTCTTCAGTCATATGTACAATTGTTGTCTTCTGCTGTTCAGTCAGTTTCTCGAGATCAAAGAGTTTATCTATGCGCTCCTTGCGCTGAAAAGCATCATTTATAAATGGACTTTCACAGAGTGTAGTCATCCGTTCCTCGAGTCTTCGGTTTTGATCGCGCACGATTACAATTTCCTTTTCCAATTCGTTATATTTCGCCATCTTGACTTCCAAGTCATCCTTTTCTAATGTAGTATCTTGGAGCTGAGTACGAAGTTTGTGAACTTGACGATTCATATGCTCCATTTGCTCCAGTGTTTTTTCTTGGATTTCGCGCTCAGCCAGTGCGTTTGATTCTAAATTTTCGTAACGCGCATTTAGGATAGCTAATTGTGCTTGGCGATCCCGTAATTCTCGCTTCAAATGCTCAATTTCCGTTTTTGAGTTCTTGCTCATGGTATCATTCTCATCTTCGTCGCTGTGACCATCGTCATTATTATCTTTCTCTATCTTGGTTTGTGTACGCTTTGACTGGGTGCGGAGCTCTTCATTTTCCCTTTGCAATTTAATAAGCTGTTTTTCTGCTACTACCAAGCGATTCTTCAATGCTACTTCTAAGTCCCCCGATAGCGTATCTCGATGCAGTTTCCGTGCGCTTTCAACCTGCTTCTCAAGTGTACTCCCTTGAATTCCACCAGCCTTATGTATGCTGCGGGATCCATCGCTCCTGTTACTTTGCAGCTTCTCTACTCCTGCCCCTGTGGAAGTTCGCTGGAAAGTGTGTTTAAATTGCCGATGTCGCAATTTTTCCTCCAGAATGCGATTCTTCTCAGCCAAGGACTGATTTTTCTTTTTCAAGATCGTGATTTCCGCTTTTAATGCATGAATAAACTTTTCTGTCTCCAAATCTCGCTTCAGAACCACAGCACCTGTCAACCTTCCACCCGTTTCTATCACATCATGAGAAGCAAATCAATGTCGTGAGACATCAAATTCAATGTACAACCAATACACAGAAAGCCAATGGATCAGTGTTACCTGGATCGTCTTGGTTGTCGTTTTCATCCGCATTTCGTTTCTTCTTAAGGGCCTCTTCTATTATCGCTAGCTTTGTATACATCCTATAGATTCATATCCGCATTTAACAGCCCGCACAATTACCGCTATCTTCATCTTGCATACACTTACCGCTTGATGGTTGCCTCTTGCTCATTTTTCTTCTTCTTAAGCGCTGTGTTCTCATCACGTAGTTGCAAATACTTGTCTTCCAAGTCGCCCGTCATCGTGTTTATCGGTGTCACTGAGTGCGGGGAAGTGGTAACCTCTCAAAGGAAACATGGAAGTTTCCATGCAATATCCCACTAATCCGACCGACTGTCTGAAAGGTCACTATTAAATAGAAAAATGAAGATAAGTTCGCATCTTACCGACCGACCGTTTTAGGTTTGAGTTGCACCATCACTCTTGATTATGTTGCTGTTTTAGAGGCAGTGAGGTTGCTGATTCAGGGTACCTCGGGACAGAACCAACCAAAAGCGAGCGCAAACGCAAGCGTGAGAGAGGAGAGCAGAGGCAAAACGAGGAAGAGCAGCACACAAATCGCACTTTCCTGGAGTTAGATTACGAAGAGCACAGGCTATACATAAAGACGACAAGTAAAACCTGAACAGTATGAGTGCAGAAGCAGTGTCATTGGAGACCGTGGACGAGAAGCAGGTGATGGGAGCGACTAGTGAAGAAGAAAACCCAACGACGATGGCGAATGACGCGGTGGCTATCCCACCTACGGTGCAGGAAGAGTCGACTAAGGTAACAGGAACATGTGTGCAATTGTATTGACAGGAAGGGATTGACAGAACATTGCGTGGGAATACAGTATTGACAGCTGTCTCTATGTGGTGAATGTGTATGCAGCATCCACTGCAACATCGCTGGGTTTTGTGGTATGATAACCCGAAGAAGCGTCATTCAACCGAAACGTGGGAAGAAAACTTGAAGAATGTGTATTCATTCAGCACAGTGGAAGACTTTTGGTGGTGAGTGGATCGTGTTTACATTGAAGGTTGCAACGAATGGTGAGATAGTTGATTGCCTATTGGTGGTTGTATGATTAGCCTGTACAACAACATCCTTACGCCCACGAAGCTCTCCATCGGTAGTAACTACCATCTGTTCAAGGAAGGCATTCGACCTATGTGGGAAGATCCTGTCAACGCCAAGGGAGGGAAGTGGATTTTCACCAATGCTCGGTCTCGAAAAGCCAGATTAGATGAGTGCTGGCTGCATGTGGTGCGTGGGGTTTTCGTTGCGTATATTCACGACATTGTCCAGGTAAACTAATGTAATATCTTGTTTTGCATTTAGATGCTCTCATTGATCGGCGAAACGCTGGACGACGAAGATGATATTTGTGGTGCTGTCGTGAGTGTACGAAAAGCGCAAGATCGTATTGCTATCTGGAGTGCGACAGCAAATGCCCCGGATCGTCAAAAGGCAATTGGTCGCGGGTTTCGACAAGCGCTCATTGATTTCGGCAAGAACGAAACACTCAAATACCAATCTCATGCTGATGCGGCTGCAAGTGGCTCAAGTTTTCAGAACGAAGTGTACGTTAATGTCTTCTTTCGTTGCAATTACAAGTCTAGAAATGATGATCATTGATTGCCGTATTTTTCTCGAAACAGATTGTATGAAGCTTAAAGCCGAATGTGACTGATAGTGGATTGAGCCGAGTAATGCATGTTTCCGGCTGCTAGAGACATACATCCACTTTCGTGTCATTGACACCATTTGATTTTTCGTTTACCGTGGCAGCTCGTACAGAATGGCTTGTCTGGTAACTCGATATCTTGCTCGACCGTCATTGTAATGTAGCAAATAATGAAACACATCCATAAAATCAGCAATGGTGCAAGTTCGTGCTTGCATCGTTTATGCTTCTACGGAAAAGAGGCGAACGGTTTCATCATCACTAGCTGTCAGGAGTCCAACAGGTGGCGCATTCGGTGTCGCTGGCACGAAAGCCATATCCAACACCATTTCCGTGTGGCCAGCCAACGTCTTCACCAGCGTTCCGCTTCTTGCATCCCAAACGTAAAGTAACCCTTCCACTGTGCAGGTATACACGATTGGCTGAGACGGGTGCCAAATCAGCTTAATCACGCCTGCAGGGTGTTTACAAACATGTCGGCACTAGAGAAAGAAAGACAGTGGTATATTAAGATACTAAAATAAAAGCAGGTATTACCAAAATTGTAGGCTATTACCTGGTAGGTAGATAGATCCCAAATGCGCAAGTATCCGCCGAGACATCCAGTGGCAGCCCAGTTCATTGTGTTGCAGAAACCACCACTGTTGACAGCAATAAATGATGCATTAGTCCAAGTACACACATATCCATATACCATTAAAAGTAGTTCATACCATTCGACTGAATTTTCTGTCGCATGATCCACTTCACTGTTGATGGTGCCTGCCGTTGCCTCGCTACCATCATGAGAGAATATGGCGAGGACACGCTTGTTTTGCACATGAATAAGACGAGCACTGCCGTCCTGGGAGCCACTGATCAGTAATGGTTGCTATAAAACACAAGAGAGAAAGCGATTAGTAAATATCTATTCACTTCTTCTGAGTGCAAGCGCGCACGTACGTTTGGGTGACAGGTAAGGAAAGTAACTGGACCTTCGTGGAAATCATGCCTGCTCACATAAAAACATTACCATATTGTTCCTAGGTACAAATGAACGAGACAAAGCCGTACCCTCGGAAGACATGAGCGCACTCTCCTGTCTTGGGATTCCACAGGCGGACCGTTGTGTCTGTGCTTCCAGTGACAATCATCTGCAGTCATAATTCTGCACATGAGCACTATTATAAGCACAAAACCATCTAGATTGGGCTATACATACCTTTCCCGATCCTGTAAATGAGCCGCAAGTGACACCGTCTTCGTGGCCAGCAAAAACGTGCATGCACTCCCCAGTAGTCGCCAACCACATCCAAACGGTACCATCCCCTGAGCCAGCAAGGATGACATTACCCTTCTTGTGCCAGCACACCCATTCCACTTCTTGGGATGGGCCCTCAAGACTTTGCACTAGTTTGCCTGTTGCCACATCCCAAATTTTTACTACACCATCGTAGCCACCTGTAGCAGCGTATTTGCCATCAAAACTAAAATCCACAGCAACAATGGAGTCGGTGTGGCCACTGAGTGTATGCAAAACATTGCCATCTTCATGGTTCCAGATCACACCAACATCGTCTCCACCGCCCGTAATCACAATACGCGGATCGACTGGGTTCACTTTGATGGAATACACAGGGCCCGAGTGCTTCTGGAAGACCTGTCAACCCAATATAGCCACCAGGGGGGAAAAATCACATTACTCGATTCTCGGTAAAGCTATCTTTCCGAAAGGATGTTAATTACCATGGCTGCATCATCGCGCACATCTGCATCTTCGGCTGATATTTTCCCTTCATCGTCGTCAATATCTTCCATATCGTCTTCAGCATCGTCTATGTGGGATGTATTGATGGGTAGAGTATCATATGAGTGGATGGATTAAGTCCAAAATTCATCCGCTTTCAACACCAGCTACAAACCTGGTGGTGCTTCACCAATATCATACTCTTCCGTAGCATCGTCGGGAGCGATAAGCTCGATCTCTGTTTCCTCCACTACGGGGTTCTCAACATCTTGCATTTCTGCATCCATTCTCAACAACTTCGTCTTTCCTTGCGAATCAATTGGCTCTAATCCATTATGCTAGAGTGTACTCTACTACAGTATACTAAGTACGATTTTATCTACCAATGGAAACCTGCCACTTGAAATGTTGTATCAGATTTTTGTTCCCACCTTATATAACCTAGCTTTAGAAACATAGCCACCTTATTTGTGGTGTTTAAATAAATAATATTATGTATTGTTTAGATTATTCTTGCAGTAAGTTCTTAAAATAAGGATTCTGTAGCCTGTGTCAGGTTGTACTGCACTTCTCTTGATTAGAGCGCTTCCTCTATTGTCGCCTCATATAACCAGCGTGCCATACCACGAATGGAAAGATGCGATTCAGCGTGAATGCGTTTACAGCGATCGTCGCGTGTTTTTCCATGGCTGCCGCCTACGTCGGCGTGCTTTATACATTGCCACGAAGTATTCGCAGACTCCCACGTGACCATCCCACACATGTACGTTTCATGTCTTTACTGTAACGTTGATGTTTCCTCCTGTCTGTGATGATTTCCTGCGTAAATGTCTGTGACACTGGCTACTTCATGGGCAGAAATGGAGAGAAAGAAAGAGAGAGAGCTTTGGATCTTTGTATACAATTGACGCTTGTTTGTGCGATGTATGTCTATTGCTATTGTAGATTTTGGCGCGTTTTCTACTGATTTGCATCTTCTGTGCGCTTTGCCCATTTGTGCTAGCTGTATTCTATGATCATGTGCGTTTTTGTTGGATTAATGTACCACTTATTCATGCTATGCGTCATGCATCTAGAGCAAATCATTTTTTTGTGTTGTCTCGCCCATAGGATGAGAGCAGTATTTCCTTTGCAGCATGGTTGGGTATCCGCACGGAAGGCATATTCCAGGCGATTGTCATTCCACTGTTTATCACAGCCGTACTCTTCACGGGATCTTTACTCGCCAATGGTCTGCGGCTATTGAATGTCTCCAAGCAATTCCACAGCAATGGACTCTGGTTCGCGATCAAGAATTCAGCATTGTACTATTCGATCACACATGATCAGCTGCCTTCATTGCGGAATTATGTGCTGGTACGATTCTCTTTCTCTTGCCTTTCTTCAATCTCTATCTATGCATGGAAATTGGGATTGGTGTTGAGCTTGCGCTGATGATTTTGCTGTTGCTCTTCGATAGGGCCCACTGACGGAGGAGTTCGTATTCCGAAGCTGCATGATTCCCCTTCTTGTGTGCGCACAGTTTACGGTCAAGCAGATCGTGCTCGGCAGTCCCTTGACATTTGGTGTTGGTATGATACCATATAACGACTATTTGATATATGCATCCTGGTTTAGGAGGTTTTAACGTTTTTCTGATTATGCTATAGCTCATTTGCATCATTTTATGGATCACTTACGCATGGGGCGATCAGTAAAGGATGCTGTTTTGATTGTTGGTACGCTCTCTGGTTTTGTATCAATGTATTTGATTACGCATAGGAAAATTTCTCACTAAATGCCTCCTTTATACAGGTTTTCAGCTGCTATACACATCACTTTTTGGTGCCTATGCATCATTTCTCTTCTTGAGAACAGGTAAGACATCAAATGTAGTGATTGATTCTTCCAGTGTTCTCATCTGTTTCCCTACGTATGTGTCGTGTGTGCCGTTCTTGTAGGCCATTTCGTCTCTATTTTCTTTGTCCATGTGTTTTGCAACATTATGGGTTTCCCAGATTTGTCGTTCTTCAATCCGGAGAATTCCTTACATCCATTTCGAACAGGTAAGACCAACAGAGCAATTGTTTTGTTCTCTATGATTTTCGAGTACCCATCATCACCTTATCCTGACTGCTTTTTCTTTATGATAGTGATCCTTGGAGGCTACTTTGTAGGAATCTACGGGTTTACCCGACTGCTCATCCCATTGACAGAGCCGTCTCTTTACGGCTCCGAGATGTGGAACATCACGACGACAGTTAGACCAGATGAGCTTATGTTCGATTACTGAACATGACTCAGTGTATCCATGCAAGATCATTTTTCTTCCTTAACATTTTCTGTCTGCAATGGCATCATAATAGAGCACCGAAGTGTATTCAAGTAGACCGCATAAACGCGCAACAACGTTTTTATGCGCTCAATATGTATGCTACTCACATCACTTTACTTTCATATGCGTTTAGATGAACAAGATGAATTGAAATTCTGGGTTCAGTTATTCATCCACAATCACTTTATCTATTACCCGATTTATTACGCATTGGAATGGCTGGTCTGCTTGTCAGTCTTCTCTGACGGTGGATTATTGGACCCTCTTTCTCGATTCGTCGAATTAGGACTCAAATTCTGTGAGGGTTTTCCAACTGTGAAGACTGGATCGCCATTCATTGATGATACGTCCGTGATATTCTCACTAGCACCATTGTTATCACAGCAATTGCGACCTTGCTTGATTTGTTTTTCTAGTTCTTGCGTATGCATCTAGGAAACATTCGAAAAGGTAAGTCAAATATTTAAAAAGATCCTAAATCGAAGCACCGATTGTACCTTGCTTTCTGCCAACTCTTTCTGAAGATTGACTAACTGCGATCGTAAGGCCATATGATCTGCTGTTAATTGGTCAACAAGCTTATCTTTGTTCCGAAGTCGCTGTCTCAGATTCTACATGTATCACATTAGTTATTCATCAGATAGTACAATCTTGGAAAAAAAGCAATTCTTATACCTTGTTTGCCAGTCGAAGTTCTGCTGCTAACCGCCCCTCGCCAACAGAAAACCCGGTGCCTTCTCCCAATCCTAGCAGTTTCTGCTTACTGAGTAACCAAGATTTTTGCAATGCACAATGAGATTCCAGTGCTCGCCGAAGAAGATTGGACTGCTGATCGAACATATGCTGCATTTCACTAATTGATGGCGAGAGGAATAACTCTCGTCCATCAACATCATCAAAATGATTGTCTTGCTCGCCGCCAATCTGCTTTTTCCACTCACCGCGTGCTAAGTCGCCAAGTGCTGTGATCACATCCGTGCCTTCTGCCAATGTTAGACCAGAGTAAATGACAGGTGTAGATGTCATACGCACTAACTCTCCAGTATCGGCTGTTGGTACTGAACTAGAGCGGTTTTCATCACTCGCAAATGACGACACTCCAGAGTCTTCTATGTTTCTGAAGTTGTTTTGATCACTATCAGTTAAACTTTCCACTTCGTCACAACTCGCAAACAGAGCTGCAGATGCTACATATGCTGTCCACTCATCCAAAGAGTTTGCTTCCAATCGCGCAAGGAACTTGTCTTCCAATGATCCACATTCCTGGCGCCATTGAAGTGGCCACTTTTTATCGCCAACTCTCGCAACAGTTAGCCCCTTTTTGCTTCGATTTTCGATCTTGAAGCGGCGAATTTTATTATCGATCAGTTGAAGCTTTTGATGATGAATATTGAGTTGCTCGTCACGAATGATCTTCAGAGTATTTGCTGCCTCCACCAAAGGTTGTGATCGATTCGCAATCAGATCCAGTGCATCCACTACGACAGTGTCAATGTCTTTCACAAATCTCAACGAACTGTCGTACTCAAGCCGTCGAATCTTCGCCAAAACCTTGAATAGATCCAATCGATTGCTATCGTTGTCACCTCCATCAACTGGCTCAATTCCACAGAGCAACGGCCCACAAAATGGTCTTCCTTGTCTATTGGTTGCCATAGTAGACCAAAGCTTCTCAAGCAATCTCCCAAGTTGAACTTTATATGGTGCTTTAGCAACACAATAAGGGCATACAAATGTCCTAGCCTTCTTCGAGAGAATTTGGCTTTGTGGAAGCTAGTTACACATAAAAGGGATTAAGTAATAAGGACTAAGTAATCATAATCAAGCCAACACGTACCGGTGGAAAAACATCATCGCCAAGAGCCACCGGACACTTCGCGCATTTCCATAGCAAATTTTTCGTCACAGGCTTTCGAGGAGACGCCCATTTACCCTTCGTTAATAATTTGTGAGCATCCTCTGTCGATTCTTTTGCTCCTGTAAGTGCGCATGTATGACGAGGGCAGATCCAAGTAGCATCTTCGTCTTCTGGAAACGGGAACCCACCCATACAAAACTGATGGTAAACTTTCGTACATCCAAGAAACTCACAGACAATTAATTCCCCGCCATATCCACATATCAAGCATCGCTCCTCGGAGTCCCTTTCCTCGTCAACGATTACGCTATCGGACTGATTCACACTGTGACCATTGCTGGGAATTTCTATGTTGGGGGGTTTCTTGGCTCCTAATGAGGTGTTGAGGAACTTGGAATTCATATCCTTTGGTGGGGTAGACTCAAGCGAGTGGACGGATTCTCTTGCTGGCGAATTCTCTACGGACGAGGAGCCTTGGAAGCGTGACTTCTTCGCAGCTGGTGAAGGTGTTCCATTTCTATTGGCTTCTGGAGACACTGAAGGTAACCGACGCTTGAGAGATCCGTCACGTGTTTTCAGCTTTTCTTTTTTCATTTTCTTTGACACATTAACCACGCCTGTGGATTTCGATGAAAATCGAGAAAAAGAATCGACGGACGCTGAACTGTCGTCACCAGTCGTCGCCAACTCTTCGGCAGTTTGGCCTTGTACTCGTTTTAATGGATTTTTTGCACAATCGGGACAGTACCAATCTCCTGGCGGCACAACATCCAGGGGTGGGGTCAGGCAATTCATGTGAAATTCTCGTTTGCAATCTTTGCCATCACACAGAATGAGAAGCGAGTAGTGATCATCCACGCGATTGCAAAGCTCGCACGGCAGGTCCACTGTATCATTCCTTCTCTCAATTCTGCACATCCATGGTCAATTAACCAGCTACAAATGAGCACGAAAATAACTGTATAAGTATATAAGGAGCATTTAAACTTACAGTCTGTCGTAAAAGCGAAGACCCGCAGCATCCGTCACATCCAGTATTATTTTTGCCTCATCCAGGGCAGCCTGGATCAAGTGTGTATTATACTTTTTTGAAGCTTTGAGGATCGAGACATCATCCGTAAATGGTTGAATTCCAGTTTTCGGTACCCATCCACTAAAATAAAATTAACATCCATTAGCTTCCAGAGTCACCACAAGACAGGCACGCAGCAAAACGCACGTACTAGTTCCTCGTTCCAAAAAAATACACGCAGACTTGTCCTTTCTTGGTTCGATATCGAGCCATTTTGGCATATTCACCAGGTTCGCTGTACTACACACCACAGAAAAATTTCCTTCAGAAACATGTACATTGGTGGTGAGCAATTCAGTTCTCAACGTATTTTGAACTCCCATACTCTCGCAGGCCAGGGTGGATAACTGCCCACACGAGCAAGAAGCAGACCACCTTTCTGGTTTAAAATCTTTTGGAGTGGTTCGCAGTCTGCAAGTGTTTCTGCATCACCACAGCCACAAACATACACCGACACACATACATCCGTTACTTGGAGAATGTTTTCTTAACACGAGCGAATATTTGACTATTCTCACCATAGTACTCCTCTTTGCGCAGTGCCACCTCTTCTGGATCCATTTTCAATGCCTTCTTTCCTGTTTGAGATCAAGCACCAAATATTGGACCAAGCCGATGCTAATAAAACCCAGCAAACTCCACTTTCTGCTTCACTTCGCCTGCATCGTTGGTCAATGCCACAGCAAATTAAAGTGAATTGTCACTTATATAACTAGCGATGCAGTCTCTTACCTTCTCTTGGGCAGTACTGGATCAATAGGAAGAGAGAGAAGGGGGGCGAGAGCGAATGAATGACCGAAGTGATCAGTCGTGCGTGTGTGCGGTTTCTCTTTTGTCTGGCGCGACCTCAATACACTTGGCGCGTCAATTTTGTTCCCCTTAACTGAACAAAACCGAGGTTGAATTTTGGCCAATTAGAATCGAAATATTTCAGATGTCCATAAATTAGTGTGAAAATGTTAAATACCCCTCTATAAGAATCATAAAGGAGTTGAACACTGCAAAAGTCAGAAAATAAGCATTCCCGATACAGTCGAACGTGACTTTATCGAATTCAATAAAACTACCTACAAAATGAGTGACCGGCATTCGAGTGTCCAGTTCAAATACAGTCAATCGTGCGAATGTTTATACCTGAAAAATGTTATGACTTTAATGACATATAAAGAGTTACTGTTATCTCTGTGATAAAACAATTCATAAATGGGTTTTGCAGTTGGTTCGGGTAGGGTTTGATATTGGACCCATATGGTTATATACAATTGAATCGGTTATAATATCGGTTCGGTTAAGATCTTTTGGRGTTGAAAGGTCGTCAACATGAAGCGTCGAGTTACTAGCATGAAGGGTTTATATTTCATTCATTTATATATAGGAAATTGCATAGAGTTTTATTAACGCATTTAATATCAGTGCGAAATTTGCCTGCTAGTGCACAGGCAGTTAAATCTCCCCCTCCATGTCGATGGGATAATAGTGAATATCGTTTCACTGTTATTTGCATACGACACCTGGAGGCGCCAAGAAGGTAAGCGGTGTTTATATCTAAGAAGGGCTTAGTAGTGTCTTACTTAGCGCCATAGAAACTGGATGGGGATAGACAAGTGTCCGCCCTCAGTATAGTTCCCTTGTATATATAGTTCATATCGATCTGTATATACTCGTACGGGGGGCTCAACCCAATATCGATGAAATCGATATCTACATATAGTGTTTGACCCACGTGCTGTGTGTAGTATTGCCTGTAAGTTGTGTCCCTTTATTGATATTTTATCAATCGTATTGATAAAGGCATCAAGAGGATCTACAGGAAATTCCAGTTGATCGAATTGATAGATCTCTGATTGCTACTCTATATATTGTATATCGTATATTGGGTTAAGCACTGAGGGCATTTCCCATTGCCATTTGGTTAATTAATTCGGTAATTGGATCGATCTAACCTTACTAATCTTTCATTTCTATCCGTAGTGTTATCCGCTATATCCTGTGATCCCTCCGGGATATCTTTGTCTCGACGTGAGTAACTCCACGTTACTCTGTGTCACTTTCTTCCAGGTTTGATAAAGCACGCTTGCTTACAGACCAATTGCAGCCAATAAAGAGCCGTACCTAAGAAAAAATTGCGCACTAATACACAGCAAAAGTCCTTCTATATAAGATCAGTCCACGTTTGGCCCACTTTTAGGTCCCTCTACCAACTGAGCTATAGGAGAACGACACCAAGCTCCCAAATCGCCACCGAAACAAAACCACAACTACCAACCGGAC
>BCKE01000013.1:691499-706609 GCA_001600495.1 Pilasporangium apinafurcum | reverse complement strand
GTAGAGTAACAGTTTAGTGATCACTTTCTGAGTAGTTTTTTGTATGTGGAGCACTTGCGAATGCGTGAACACATCCTGGAGTATCATAGCCAAGAAGAGTTGATGTATAAGATATTGATAGCTCATAGGTTGTATCTCAAGATATACAGGAATGCCAATAGGTTAACTTAGTCGTATATGGGAGCACAATGTGCCAACAAGTAAGAAACGTGACTAGCTGGCCTTTTGTGAGGTCAGGTTTGCAAAGCTATATCTCCATAGATGCAACCCAAATTTTAGGCTATATTTATGCGACTAAAGTCCAAAATGAACAATATTTACGAGACCCAAAACCTAGTTGAGTTTGCCCTGAATTTGATGTGCACTGTATAGTGCCATATGCGAACTTAACGGGAATTTTATGTATGGACTTAGCGGCGATGCTCTGCTTTTGAAACGACAGTTTGTTTTCGCAGCAAGTGGTGACAGAAGGAACTAGAGTGTTCTGATAATATGCATTTGGTGCGTCGTGGGTCATTCGTTCGGCTTCCTCATACCACTCTGAGACGCCTACTATACACAGAGAAGCGAACACTGTCGACCACACGCATACCACTTCAAGTGTATATCGTTTATCAGAAAAGAAGCACTCGCGAAAACGAAGAACGTCTGAGCAGCCTGTGGACCAACCGCCAATACGGACTTGAGCGTCACTTTCCACGGTGTCTAGCGTTGTCGCATGTAAGTTTGGGAACTTTCTTTGTTGGTCACGCGTGCGAATCATGCTATAAATGTTGACACGTTATAATGAACAGGCTGCAGATTCACATGAAACTCTCTGGAAAACGATTCGCCAATGGATTCGAGTTGCCATTCACTTGGGAAAGTTGTTGTGTTTGGCTATTCCTCTTACGATCACGGCACCTGTTGTCCTCAGCACTCGCCGCTTCCTTCCGTCAATCGAAGAGCAGTGGTGGGAATATGCATTGTGGGCTGCGCAGTTTTCTTCACCGGCAGTGATGAAGTTTCTACAGTGGGCAAGTACGCGTCGAGATATGTTTCCTGCCTCTTTTTGCGACCGCTTCGATAGCTTTCTTGAAAATGCACCACGTCACTCGTGGAGACAAACAGAAGACGCACTGACACTCGCTCTGGGTGCAGATTGGAAAAGCATTATTGATCTAGACCGTGAACCGATAGGTTCTGGATGCATAGCCCAAGTATACCGCGGAAGACTGAGAGCGAGTGGAGAAGAAGTGGCGGTCAAAGTGATTCATCCGCATGTTAAGCATATGATCGAGATCGATCTCAACATTCTTCGTGGCGTCGTTACCTTGCTGGAGATGATTCCTCATCTTCGATGGCTCGGTGCGCGGGAGAGTCTGGAGGAGTTCGCTTCACTTATGAATCGTCAGTTAAACTTGCGCGTGGAAGCTGACAATCTGTTGCTCTTTGCTAAGCACTTTCGTCATCGTAAAGGGCTGCGTTTCCCGAAGCCTCATATGGAGTACACTTCAGAAAGCGTGCTGGTTGAAAGTTTTGAAAAGGGAATGCATTTTCATGAAATCCTGTCCGATATCGATGCTTCTCGCCGAAAAGCAGCGGCACAGGTGGTGCTCGAGTCTTATCTACGTATGGTCTTTTTAGACAATTTCGCTCATGGAGATTTGCATCCAGGAAACTTGTTGTTTGACATTCACACGCCTACCGGGTCAGCGACGAAACCTCGTGGTGGAATCACTGGAGTGGTCGCTATTGATGCTGGAATCGTGACTAAACTCGAGCCAGACGACTTACGAAACTTTGTAGAGCTCTTCCACGCAGTAGCGACTGGAAATGGATACAAAGCAGGGGAACTCATTGTGTCGCGAAGCCAGCCGCGAGATAATGTTGCATTAAATGCGTCCTCGCCACAATTGAAATGCAAAGATCTTGAATCATTTTGTGAGGGTATGGAGAGAATCGTTTCGAATGCTCTGAGCTGGAAGTTGAAATTGGACAAAGTTCACGTTGGCGCGTTGCTGCGAGAAGTTATGGAATTGTGTTGGACACATGAAGTCAAACTTGAAGGCAAATATGCCTCCATCGTTGTTTCGATCGCGGTATTGGAAGCAGTTGGACGCAAACTGGACCCAGATATTGATATCTTAAACGTTGCGCTCCCTATCATTGCACAGTCGCTAGTGAAGAATGTGCGGCAGCTATAGAAAAACTCCCCAGAAGCATGCCCTGCTATTGACCCTTACGATATATCACCTCGTAGAGAAGAATCGCAACCAGATGAGAACGGAGACGCTCTGCCATTTCGAGTGGTGTTTCATTAGTAGAAGTCGTCCGAGCCTTGACATTGATGTCGTATTGGACAAGAATTTCAGCAGCTATGGCAGAGTCGTTTATCGCAGCTAGAGACATTTACATTAATGCATGACATTGTTTTGTCGATCATAACGGAGAATAGATCAAGACAGTACCATAATGAAGCGCATTCCAGCCATCGTCCTGAATATAGAATTGGTAAATGCAGTTGATCTGTTCCACAGGATAGTTTTATGCATGACTTACGTCTGTTTCATCAATGAATGCTTTTTTGCGGAGAAGCAATTTGACCACTCCAGCATGGTCTTCTCCACATGCCTACAAGAAAAAAACGAATTTAAATAGCCAATAGTAGTTTTCATTAGTGAAAACAGCGCAAGCCAACCAGCATAAGGGGAGTTGTCCCGTGTTTCTGATTTCAGATAGCATGAAAGTGAGCAATCTACCCATTTCACGAGATTATTCACAGTGAACTTACGTCTTTACGATTGATAGTGATCCTTCGCATTGGTGCGTTTTCCAGTAATCGCGCAACAATTTGCTCATGGCCGCCCATAACTGCATAGTGCAATGGAGTCCAGCGCATTTCCAACTACAATTCAATTAGCTAAGTAAAAAAGGTTAAGAAAAGTAATTCACCTAGACAACTTACATCTGGATCGTCGATTGTCGCTTCCTCATGTAAAAGTGTCCGCACTGCCGTTTCCGCACCCTACATGTCTCAACGTAATGAGCAACTCAGGTTGAGCATCAACTTCATTTGCTTTGTCAGCTTCATACATATCGACAAGCATAATGCAATGCTGTTCGTCCTTTTTCCTATCAGTTACCGAAGATGTGAGGGCTCAGTGAGTAGATTCGGCACAGAAGCTTTGATGAGCATACATCTTTGGTGTTTGGATCTTGGTTATTAAATCGCAGTTGATGATGGAGATATCCGTTGTGGTCCAACTTAGCTGTTTGTATTTCACACAAATGCATTGCGGACGCATCAGTATCTACGACAACTGAATTCCCGCTCTACAGGCACTCACCATGGATATGAAAGAATATCGAGCGTCGATACACCCGAATCCGATGGGCAATGGAGTCTCCTTCCACTTGTCGAAGCACTGGCGCGCTTGTGCCTGCTTTACGCTGTTCGGACCAACTTAGTTGCATAAACAGTTTCGACTGATCTTCGTGTCGCGTGTTAGTCTTCTTTTTCTTTTCGGATTTTGCTCCACCAGCTTCATTTACAAGAAAAGCTTCCAATTCACCGCCACTACCGCTCGCCGTGGCTACATCAGCACCAGTTCCAAAACCAGAAAGCATGTTGGGATTCATTATCGGTGATTCTTCAAGATGTAAAAACGCAGAACAATGGATATGATCTCCTTCAATGTGACCGTTCATTCTTAATCGGAATATTCATGAGTTAGACAAGAATAGCAACAATTTCACTAACTTCTACTCCTGTGGCTACGCGATGAACTCTTGTCGCCACGTTTGCTGCTGCGCGAACGTCTTCTGTGTTTTCTCTCAAGAGATCGACGACGTGGCGATGGCGACGAAGACGACGGCGATGAGGAGGAAGATGAACGTCCGCTTCATTTCATCAAATTACAAAAACATCAAAAGTCAGTTTCCGACTTTCCTGGAAGTATACGACGTAATAGAATCTTACCGTTCGCTTCGCTTCCTGTGATCACGTCTTGATCTATCTCTGGATCGCGATGGAGATCTGTTCCCATAACCAAAAGTGAACTTTCGATTACAGCATGCAAAAGGTACGACGTGACGTTCATCACAGCCGATTTAAATTGTCGTTTTTTCTTACCTACGTTGTCGACGCCTTGAAACAGACGGCGATCGCGATCTTGAGCGGAATCTACGTCGAGACGGACGGTCAGAGCTGCGCGATCGGCGTGCATTACGACGGTACGGTCGACGGTCGATGCTGCGGGAAGACGAGCGTCGTGGCCTGACACTGTCTGTTCTATCAGCTTCACTCGTCTTTGTGCGTGTCGATGCATTACGAGACTCGAGTCTGCTTTCATTGGTGGTGTCTTCACGCTTGCGATCGAGTACTTTGCGTAGTGTCTCCTTCTCCGCCGCAATTTTCGCCAGCTCCTGCTTCTTTTTCTCTAAAATCGCGGTCGGGATACCCGTAGAATTCGATTGGGCACTTAATAGTAACTCCCACAATTCTTTCACGAAACCTGCCGCCTCTTTCTCTAAAAACCCTGTGATGGCCACTTGCAGTTGCCGCGGGTCGACGCGCTCGTCGACTTTTGGCTCCAGCAGATTAATCACCATGGAGACGACGATCTCATCTTCAAAGCCGAGAATTGCGGTAATTTTCTCCGTGATCCACTGGTGTATGACTTCCAGTTTGACTTTCGACAGATCCAGCTTCTCATCGAAGCAGGACGGAAACGTCATTTTCTCCAGCAACTTCTTGTTCTGGTTGAAATAACGACTGTCCTGGTCGATGCTCGTGCCCTAACGTGCCAGATAAAGTAATAATGACAAAGAGAGTGGCGTCATTCACGGTAGCTGTCACTGCAATCATCTGGATGACACATCAATACTTACGCGGAAGAAACCGCCGCTCGCCATGTTGTCCCAAATGCACTTGGTGCTTATTGCCACTTGAATGATCATCTACTCCTGCCACCATCCACAATTGGTGGTTCTATTAATAAGGTACATCTTTTTGCACAAACTGAAAATAGGAGAGGACAGTGGAGCTCAAGTGAATCAGATTACACGTTTATTACATAGCGATTCGGGTCTCTGAAGCACAATGTTAAATGGATGCAGAGGCCAACGAGTCAGGCAGCTTCATTAGCACGTCCTTAACAACCTCGATGGGCGCGTTGGTGAAGAGAGATGCTGGATAAACTGCCGCTCCCCAGACGGGATGTATCAGAATTTTGCACATGCCAGCGCTCAGACATCGATAACGTAGGAGCAGCTCCACGCCGTCCACCTCGCTGTATACCTTGTTAGACTGCAATGTCAACATCTAAACCACCATATTAATAAGTCATTAGCCATAAGAAGAGTACTTATTACAAGAGAAAGACGAGAGTGTACCGGCAATCCGGAGCATGGGTCGATGAAATCTGCCCAGTAATCACGCTCAATGAGCTGTGAGGACACGTATTGTGCAAACTCAAGGAAAGTTTCCAGTAGTCGGTCCTTCTCCTTGTCAGCATCAACGCCAAACTGACTTAGGTCCATGAGTGCTTTCTGACATGTCAGTACCGCCAGCAGCGAGTCCGTTTTGGTCTGAAACTTGGCTGGGAAAACATGCTTTAATTCACGCAATAGCAGCTTCGGGCAGCTGTGGACGGAGACCTGAAAATCCTCGCGAATCTCTGTCGGGTGTACAAGCGGCTCCAGCACGCGACTTCGGCGCTCGGTGCCGTTGGTCATCTTGGAAATGGGGAATGTGGCGGAAGCGGGTGATTGGGTTATTGGGTTAATGGATCGACATTGCCCGCCAGTGTTTGTACCCAATCAACCACCGTCCAGTCATCATCCTAGAAGACAATGGAGAATGCAACGACAACCGTCCGGGATGAGGAGCTAAAGCTGATCGTGCTAAATTACGGCAAATGGAAGGATGCAAAGGCCATGGAGGAGTTTCTGAAGGCGCAGGATGTAGCTTTTCTTAAAGTACAGAAAGCGCGTCAACTGTCCTTTGGATTCATCCATTTCAGAACGCGTGAAGACCGAGATGCTGCGCTTCCGCGTTTGCAGGCGCTGGAGTGGAATAATGAACCAATGGAGATCAAAGACGCACTCCCGAAGAAAAGTCTGAAGCCCATGCGCTCTAGATCGGATGGACGTGGCAAGAAGCGAAACTATGACGCCACGGAAGGCGGCGAGCAAGATGAAGGGAAAGATGCCGCGTTAGAACCTGATGCAGATGGCAAAATCCAAGAATCTGGTGATGCACGCGATGTGGTTACACCGTGGGCTCACATTCCTTACGAACAACAATTACAAATGAAGGAGTCCGAGATGAAGAAGGTTCTGGTTAAGATTGTGCGTCTCACTCGCAAAGAGTATGCCAAGAAGGAGAAACGTATCGCAATTGACCAGCGCAACATTGCGAGAAAAAAAAAGAAGCAAGATGTCGGCCAATCAGCCTCTACACTCAGTGAATCGGCTAATACCGACGCTTCAGGTAATCCTGTTGCAGCGACGCCATTGAAAAACTTGGAAATTCCACAGTGGTTGAGCAGCCACGGATCACTATATGTTGTTGCCAATGACATCCTCTATTCCCGTACTCATGAAGCAAACGATCAAACTGGATGGACAATGGAAGTACCAGCTGATAACATTGTGGCGATTGTCTCGTTTGGGAGCGAGTTGGTGGCTGCGAAGTCGGATAATCAGATTTACGCTCTCAAGCAAAGTGGTGCTGGAAAGATCTGGGAGAAGATTTGTGATGGTCCTAGCGATCAAATATCGTCTTTAGCTTCACTCAGAGGGTCCTTGCTTTGCTGTACAATCACTGGGAAAATTTTCAAACAGGAAGGTTCTGGACGGTTTGCATCTGGACAGTGGAAAGAGATTGGCGAAGTACAGGGCGCACTATCCATCGGAATTCACAACGGTTACCTGTATGCATACTGTCCATCTCCAAGTGAAAAAAACTGGTGGAGAGCACCATTGGACGCCGAGGCTTTGGAAGTCTTGTCTTTCGAAACGTATGATGTGAACGTTAATGGTGTTCTGGGGATCGCTTCTCATAATACTCAACTGATTCTCTTGACGACGGACTCTCTGTGCTTCGTCGGCAACGATGGCAAAGTGAAAAATACCATCCCACTTGAAATCCAGGAGAAGGTTACGAAGCTGCATGGGTTTGCGAGTCACAAAGGGTTGTGCTGTCCAATGGATTCTATTCATCCATCACCTGTGACTGAAGAATATCGAAACAAATGTGAATTCAGCATTGGGTTCGATGTCGACGATAAACCATGTATTGGATTCCGTCTTGGCTTATTTCGTAATGGATCTGTGGTTGTGAGTAAACCTGATGACTGCATAAACGTTTCTAAAGCCATGAAGGAAGTTTGTGCTATAATGCAGAATCTTGTTGAGACGTCTGGATTTCCTGTGTACGATGTTAAGACACAGACAGGTGTATGGAGAATGCTGACTGTACGTGAGAGTGCGAGAACCAAAGATTTGATGGTGATGGTGCAAGTGAACCCAGAAGCAATTGATGCCCAAGAGAAGGAAAAGATTCAGCAAATGATTATTGCTCATCTTACCAGCCCATCAGATTCGATTAAAGTGACGTCAATCTATTTGCAGGAATACGCTGGTGTGTCTGCTCCATCTGAGAATGACCCTGTGACCAACATTTACGGGCGAACCACAATTGAAGAGCATCTGCTTGGAATGCGATTCTCTGTCTCTCCGAACGCATTCTTTCAAGTCAATACTCTTGGTGCCGAGACATTGTACTCGTTGGTGAAACAGCACGCAAATGCAGATGCAAACACTTTGCTTTATGATGTATGCTGTGGGACAGGCACAATAGGTATTTGTGCATCAGAAGGTGTTGGAAAAGTCGTCGGGATCGAAATTTGTAAAGCTGCGACAGACGATGCAGCTGTGAATGCGAAATTAAACGGTGTGGAAAACGTGACGTTCATTAATTCAAAGGCTGAAGATGTGATGAAGGACCTTCTGAAGGCTAAACGCAATGAAAACGAGCAGCATTTGAATCAAGTTGTCGCTATCGTCGATCCACCTCGTGCAGGACTTCATCATCAGGTTTTGCGATCGCTTCGTAGCTGTCCGCCTGTTCAAAGGATCGTGTACGTGTCCTGCAACCCAACCAATTCGCTGATTCAGGACGCAATGACACTTTGTGGTCCCAATACAAAGTCAATCACTGGAGACGCATTTGAACCTGTCCATGCGATTCCAGTGGATATGTTCCCGCATACTCCGCACTGCGAAATGATCATCGTCTTCGAGCGAGTCAAGTCCAAGAGCACATAAGCTTGTCAAGTTCAGTTCGTATGAAAGTGCTACTCCAACATTAGATTTCTATTGAGCATTGTAACTGTTTAAATGCATTTTCTGCTCACAATATCTCTTCAAAGTCAGCTTCAGTGAATGGTGGTACGTCATCTAACATTCTCGACTTAAATGGGCGAATAGCTCGTTTTGTTGGTGCAGCAGAAGGTGCTGGAGCACCTTGAGATTTCTTTTTGTTCACCACGCTTGGTTTACTGGTCGCCTTCACCTGAGGACTTTTCTTTGAGAGTTTTGTCTTGGCCATCTTATTGAGACCTCGTAGCGACTGTAAATCCATTAGTCCTGGCGAAAACAATCCTAGCACCTACAGTAGATATCAAAGTTTTGGTATTACTGGTCAATACAAGCTGGCATTTTGTTGTACTTACTCGATTAAAGATACGATTTCGCTCTTGACGAGCATTCAATGGCAAATAGTCTTGTTCCTTTAAGTGCTTCTTGTCCTCAGTCTTCAGCATTTGACTACACGACATTGACGTGAAAGATTGTTAATACACAATCAACAGTACAACGTAAAGATGCGAACACAAACCTACCGGTACTCGTTTTCTTTTAGGATCCAGGTATCTTGGAGACCCACAAGACCGTGAAGTTTCATTGCTAAGGCTCTATCTTGGAGGATCTCTATGTAAAGCTATCGTCAGTCAACGCTTGAAAGGAGAGAAATTCTATACATTACAACGCACCTTCTTTAACAGTTTTCACAGGACATGTCTCCGCACGGTGTACATACGTAGATACCTTTGAAGAATCGCAATATAGAGCCATATTAAGAAACGTATGCCTGATTTATTTCTTTGTAACTTTCTACTTACCTCGTTAAAAAGAGCTTGAAATGCCTGTTCCATTTGCTCTTTGGCGTCTCGAGCAACATCCCGCGCTTCCAGTCGCAGCATATTTGACTAAGTAGTTGTATATACATCCGAAATTAATAATATGATCATCATTAGTACGTTTTCATAACGAAATTTTCTTTACCTTGAGATATTGCTTCGTGAACGGAAGAAATGCCATCAACGTTGCGAAATAGCCATTCACTCTCCATTTGTTTGGATGTGATTCCACGACAAGCTTATCCACATTGCGAAGAGGATCATCAAGTTTTCTTGGGAACACTTTGGTGATAGGAGCAACCTCTGCAACTAAGCACGCAAGAAATACCATAAGCATGAAACTGAATATGGAGACGTTCGAAAAAATAATAGCGCCCCCACTAACGTTCGCGAACTGCATTTCGTAACACTTCCAGTCCTTCCATCACATCCGGTCCTGGCTGCCAGTCGCTTGCAGCATCTGACCATTCATCGAGAAATGCTTTCACAGCACGAGACGACTCTGCTCCACCTTTTTTACTTCTCTTGTGTTTTCGCTGATGTGAGCCTTCCGCTCCCTCTAACTCGTCGCTAAACGTTTTATTATCATAGGTAAGAAGCACTTAGAAGGCAAACGCATCATTGGAACGCGATAATAACTAGGACACACGCACCTTTCGTCTTTCTCTAATGTTTCTATTTCGTCTCCAGCATTCACGAAGAAGCCTGAATGCTTCGTTTTCACCTTGGTCTGGCCATGTAGTTCTTCGATATTCTGCTGTAATTCTGAGTCGTCGATGAATGAATCCTCGGAATCATACAAGTCGTCATCGTCGCCGCGGTCAAAACCGCCGCCGTTCCCCATCCCCGCGTTTTCTGAGCAATCCACAACAGTACCACCACCATAGCGTTTTTCAAGCCGTTCGATGATGTTGTACCGCTGATTTCTAGAAGGGAATGGCGCACTCTCCTCTGGTCGCTCTCCTGTTTTTGCGTCATCTCCTTCCGCATCCAAACGGTTACATGCCTCTACATTGGTATGAGTGCATGTGTCTATGTGTGATGCCGTGGTGAGCTGGTACTGCCGCTGCAAATCCTTAAAGTTGATTTCAGCTGATACTGCACTATTTAGCTCAATCCGGAAAACATTCTGCTTTCGTTGTGGAATCGAGTGCACGATCTGTGGATCAGCCACGCCGCTCTTGTCTGTAGCTCCTGACATTTCCATGGTTGTAGTCGCCATCTCTGCCATAACAAATGAAAATGCATGTCGGCTGATAAGGGTCTTGTATTCAGCTACTTACAGTATATAATGTCATTACTCCTAATTTGATATTACACTTTGACATGGGCGGGCCGCACATTGCGGAATGCGTTGGGACCAAAGCGCTCAGGAAAATACGACGCCAGCGCCGCACGGACATTGAAGGTGGGCCGAGAGAGGGAGAGACTGCGAGTGGAATACCGTGAGGAACAAAACCCGATGGTTACACCCAAGTACGCTGCCTCCAACATTAGCCATGGATTCAAGAAAAGACAGGAGAGGTCCCGTATTTTCATGGCTTTTAATGCATCAAGATTGAGCGAACGAATGGCGTTGTCGCCACATTGAAGACCCTCCCGATGGATGCAACTGATGGCCAGTGCAATCGATACTTCCGCGATCGTGTCTATCACGATAACTTCACTCAGCATAAAAAGATACAACACGCGGAATGCTGCGTGTGTGTTTGTCATGAAGCCCAGAAAGTAAACACAAACATTACTGACTGGTCGCAGCAGAGAGAATTTAAAAGAAGTGACTGCTGCGTTGGTACTCGGAAGATTCGTGAGATAGACAAGAAGATGAATCTGTAGGACGATACCACAAACTGAAAGAAATCTGATCCCGCGAGTGTGAAGCTTAATAAGCGCCAACTCAGGAGTATCAGATGTCTCTTTGCTTCCACGTCTTGAACTCGAGAACTTTTGGCGCATGAAGTTATGAAGCACAAGTGCAACAAGAAGGAATGCGGCCGGGCCGCATGCCAACAGGAGCAGGAGCTGATGGAAATTAGCATAATACCAATCATTCGCTTCCGTCGACGTAGATTCTTGTGACGAATCAACCATTACCGAGAACGCCTTTTCCACGTTTGTGGCAATTCACCGTTTTAGAAAAAGAGAAAATCTGTATGTATTCCAAAGGTCACAAGAGCAAACAGAGACGCTCTACCAGTTATTCGGTGACTATATCACACGTTGCAGTGATATTTCCATTTCACTGGCGTCCTTTGAATATGGTGCTGCGCGTCCCAGTCACACTACCCGAGTTCACGTGGAGAACGACATGCTTTGGAGTACTTGTTTTCGTTTACGAGATTGTCAGCACTGTAGTATACTTTATTTTATACCATGAAGCTTCTGTACATCAATCCATTTTATTGCTGAGCGGCTGCTTAAGTCTCATCAGCATCGCGTGTGGATTTATGGTATGGAATGATTTAGCGTAGAAGGAAGTCTGATTGTGTGGCCTCGAGTGCTCATGTATGTGAAATGTAGACTTTTTGGAGATCCACATCTGCACTTGTAGGCAGTCTCATTGTCGCTGTGGGAACATGCTTTGGATGTATCCTCCTCGGTGGCATTTGCATCATCTTCTCTCATAATGCCAAATCGTCAGTAAATGAGTTTGTGGATAAAGCGCTTGTTCCTTCTTCACCAAATAAAATCACAGAGGTGAGCTGTTGTGTGTTGAATGCTACATGATTGCATCACCCCTCAACACCTGTGGTGTCATGTTTTGGTCCTGTTAGCTTGTTCATGAAACTCAAGCTTTTCTTCGGTTGTCTGCAGGATGTCTACTTAGTGGTGCGCTTTTGCATGGGCTCCTTGGGTTCCACTTGTACTATATAATAGGAGAAAGGCGCGGTGCGATAGCGTTCCTGCAGGTATGAAACCTGCACACATGGACATATTAACTTCTACATTCTAACAGCCTTTAATTTTTTCCCCCAGACATTCAGCGTCACTATCTTCCCGTTATCCCTTTTCTTGATCATCGGTGGTCAGTATATAGTGGATACAGGGACATTAGCGTCGGCCCCATACACAGGAATCGCTATTTTTTCGTGCGGAACGGCCATGCTCACTATTTCGTTACTTGCTTTTATTGGAGGAAGCTTTGAATATCGACGACTTCTCTCCATCTGCTGTTTACTCACATCGTCTATCGGAACACTAATTGTTGGGCTATCGATTATGTGTATTGCGATGAAAAAAGCTATCGAAAAGAACATTACTCAGGAATGGGAACATATTCGTGTCATACTTCCACCTACTCTTCAAGCAAAATATGATCGCGGTCGATTCGTAGACCTGATCCGATCCAATATGACGATTGTGGCATATGTGGGAATCATTTCGGGTTTGTTTTTGTTGATGGAATCAGGAATATGCATGACGTTAATGCGTCATGCTACTTCCGTAAAGCGACAGTTAGCACGCGACAAGCAATCCTTGAAGCAAATTCCAGCTGAATCTACATCATCTGAAGGTAAAGCCATCCACGCTCACGCACTGGATATCCATTTCCAACAGCGCCATCAGGTAAGCTGTAGATATGAACTCTGCGATCAATATGCAGCTTCTGTGTGACTCACGTTCATCTTCGTCAAAAACAGTGGAACTTATTCTTTGAGAGTTCGAAGCGTCGTCAGCGAATTGCAATGCGGATTGCCGCAATTATTTTCATACTTGGAGTGGCGTTCATTTTCTCAGTAATGTGTGCAAATGTTGTCTTCGCGACGAAATGCAGTAGTATCGGCAAATTGGTCGCATCTTCGAATTTCTCGCTCTTTGAATCATCTGATGAGACTAGATTACAAACAGTTCAAGTGCAGAATTCATTCTCCCGTGGATCGATTGTTGTGATACCTTCGAAGAGTGCAAACGGACTTGTGCTACTGGATATATATGGAAATTCGGTAGGGAAGTTGTGTGAGAATGGATAATGTCAAAATACGCAAAGTGATTTGATTTTTATGAATTGATGCAGGACGAAAGTTTGAAAATCCCAAATCTGTACTCAAGAACCGTTACAGATGGAGTTCTTACAGCATCTGTTCGTCCGATTGATGTGACTCGCTTTCTGTGGCTCGATGGATCTTGTCAGGTGAAGCCATGCGATACAAATAGTAAACAGTTTATTTTGTATTCGCTTATGTTGGCATCGTCCCATGTAGCGATCCACGATGACGCTGTACGCACCTCAAGATACGCCAAGAATTTTGTCAATTAATAGCAACACATCTGTTGAAGTCGCGCCTCCAACATCAAAAGTCACGCTCCTCGGGCTCCACATTACGACTGACCAATCGAATATTCATTGCTCTGCCGTTGAACTGTTCGAGGACGGTCTTATGCTTACATCCAATGCTGGTGAAATCAAGGTAGACGGACTCAGTGTGAATACGAAGGACACTCCAGGTGTTAGCTCTAGTGCTAAAGTTTACTCAGAACTTGGCCAAGTCAGTATCCACAATGCGTCGTTCACTGAATGTGACCTTCAAGTTGAGACTGGAGCGGGAACGATCGAGTGCTCGGAAGTTAACAGGTGTGCACTAATATGTGATGTTGAGATCGAATGACGCACTGACTATTCTTTTGGTAAACGAAGCTGGACAACTTCTGGAAGAAGCCGAGTATACGCCAAGAGCATATCTGGGGGAATCTCAGCCTCTGCAGTGACAGCGAATTGGATAGAATTCGAAAGTGTAGACGGTGATATTTACGGCAATAATTTGGTTACCGAGGTTTGTAATGGCGATTGACTGCACAAAGGGTATGTCTGTTGACTAACAGTGCTTATGATCATCAATCATGCAGGGAAACACGGCATTTATGGGCCGTTTAGAAGTCAACACCATAGCTGGAGACATTACATTGGAGCAAATTGACCCAAGTGGCAATGCTCATATCGAATCATCTTCAGGAAGTATCCGGTTGCAACTGGCGGTATGGAACCCACATCTATTCATTTGAATCATTTGGATCATACGCTAATACAGACCATGGCGTGAACTCAATAGAGTTTGTCTTTTACGGGGATGTACTATATGAGGTCTGAATATGGGAATGTTTCTATCCGTCATGGGAAATTTGCATCTGATGTTCTCGTCGAGTCACAGGTACGGGGGGTTGGATTCTTCATACGAGGACACCAGTCATGTTTCGGTAATTCATGTCTGATGCTCTTGCAATGTGTAGAACTCTCAGGACGATCAGGAGAAAGAAGGAGGCATTAACTGTGACATGGCCAGTGAAAGTTGTTTATCTTTCGGCGATTTGCATTTACATTCACATTCTGGAGATATCGAGATCATTTTGGGTTGTGATACATTTCAATGTACTTAACCTTTATTCCGCACGTGTTTTGTACCATGCATGATACAATGAGAAAATAGTTACACTCATCTGTTTCCAAAATCATAGCAATGAGGACTTTTATCACCTCAGTTTTTGATTTCGAGTACCAATTCATTCTTTTTCCTCGTGAACACCTCGAGTCTCTTCTTTTTCTTCACTTGGTCGATGAATAGTCTCAAAATGTTGATTGCAGTGTTGATGTCACGGTTCCACAATGTGCGATGACATTCACTATTTTTGCAGTGTCGCACACCATAAAGACCGTCACTGGCAACTTTTCCGTCAAGGACGAACCCCTTCATCTTCTTGTGACAAGCACAACACAGCTTGCTCGTCCTAAACTCGTCCACATCAACAACACRACACCTGGAACCAATTTTCTTCTGTAGRRTCGTTGTAGGAACAGCAATGTTGCCTTTAGCTGAGCTTGTAAAACTTGTATCTCCATACGCGATAACGGTTCGTTTATCTCCACCTGTAAGGTTCTTGACTACCTTCYCGTACGTCTGTTGTCGACGGATGTAGGTCGACCATCGTAGC
>BCKE01000013.1:594851-689915 GCA_001600495.1 Pilasporangium apinafurcum | reverse complement strand
AGTTCAGGACGAGCATGCTGTGTTGTGCTTGTCATAAGAAGATGAAGGGGTTTGTCCTTGACGGAAAAATTGTCAGTGACGGTCTTTATGGTGTGTGACACTGCAAAAATAGTGAATGTCATCGCACATTGTGGAACCGTGACATCAACGCCGTAATAAAYATTTTGAGACTATTCATCGACCAAGTGAAGAAAAAGAGGAGACTCAAGGCGTTCACGAGGAAAAAGAACGAATTGATACTCGAAATCAAAACTGAGATGATAAAAGTCCTCATTGCTATGATTCTGGAAACAGATGAGTGTAACTATTTTCTCATTTGTATCACGCGTGGTACAGAACACGTGGGGAATCAAGGCTAGCGCATAGACTACCTTATAACAGTACTTCCGTAGTGCAATGGATGCTCATGGCTCTTGCTGATCTTTGGGTAACACATGTCACAGAGCGCGAAGTGCGTGCAGCAATTGCAGCGCCAAAACTGTGCGTGCGTGATCAGTAGACTGCAGTTACGGCAGAAGACATTTACTTGCGGTACGTGCTGATTGAAATAATGGTGCAGTACCATCATCGTCGAGTGTTTGGCTCGGCGCAGAGAATCGAACTGATAGCCGGTGTAGGAACACAACTGGTGGAACATGAAGCGACTACCGAAGAACCGAGGCACACGGCCACACCAGGCAGGTACCAATGCTTCCGGGCGGCATACCATGTCTGAGTGGAGCTGACTCCGATCCACCAACAGATCTACTACTAGCAGATCGTGCTTCAGTCGCTGCACCGCGGACTGACATTTGACGAACATCTCATGCAGCTTCACTTCCACTTGCGGGGTGGATAGGAGCTCTTCTTTGATGCCAACACCGCTTTCTCCTGCTGCTGTTTGCTCTTCACCCATACTTCTGATGGAGTAGACGCTTTTAGGACTAGATCGCCGGGATTTGGCATTACGGGCCACGATTCGTCCCAGAATGCGCTCGAGCTCCGCTGGAATGAAGTCGCCATCAAAGATTGGCGGGAGTTGTTCCACCGGCCAGATCAATTCAGTTGGATCCACTGATCGGGAAGTGGCTCCACGTGTGGAAATAGATGCAGACGGTTCGTCCTTTGGTGGAAAGAGTGCAGAGCTGCTCACTTCAGTGAAGTACCGATCGTACATGGTCGACCAGCTGCTGACGATCTGCCGCGCTTTGGCTTTCTCGAGCAGACTATTGTACCAAGATCGTAGATGCTCGGCACTCGGGGTCTTTTGAAATGCTGGACGACACCAAAACACATAGCTGATGCGCTTCTGCGGCGGACAGGACCAGATGTGCACGCGCTCAAAGCCGTGACGGCGCACATAATCGAAATAGGCCAGCATGATGAAATGATAAGCCGCAGTTCTTGAACTGGCAGGCTTTAGATAACGTACACTGTCAAGATAGGCAATGTACACGGATCGTCGATTGGAGACAAGCTCACACGCATCGCCAAACTCCTGCGCATAGATAGCAAAGAGACAGACGTCCACACCTTCGTGTCGTTGAAAGAGATACAAACCCCGCGAGAGGAAATTCACATGGGTAGGCAATGTTTGTTGCTGGTTTTTTGCTTGCATCTCCGGACAAACCTGTGTTAGCAGTGTCGTATTCTCGCGAAAAACCTTTACAATTCCTTCTGACATCGTCATGCGCTCGTTCGGAAATGATAACACACGTACGTGCAGTGTCTCTGCAGCGGCTCCTTCCCCAATCGCTGTCAATTCTCGACGCAGGAAGGCTTGGATGAAGTCACTGATCTCACATGACGGTATGTTGAGACAGGAGCTGTCAGGCACTTTCTGATCTGCTTCGGTAGGAGCATCCAAAATCGTTCTCAGAGGAAAATCAGCTGAAGGCATTGCCTTTTTACGTCTCCAGCGACATAATGGACACACGTACTCATGCGGGTTCTCAGCATATAGTCCGAAGACAGGATTGTAGAGACCACAAACCTGATGCAGCCACCGACTACACTCTCCACATTTCACCCATGGTTCCACGCCCACATCGCACTTCTTCTTGATAAGGCTGTCAAATGGATCATCAAAGCCTTGACGTAGATTACCGGTGTTAAGACCATTCGATAGACTGTGATGTGTGCCTTGTGAGTCTCGTGGACTGTTGCTGTTGCTTTGATTGTTTTTCACCTGCCGGTTCCTACATTTATGGCACCACACGCGCGTACCATCGCGCGTGACATAGTAGATCGACCCCTTGCGAATGTCCGTCCCACAACTACCGGAGCACTGCAGGTGCGGTTGAGCAAACGAAAGACACTGCTGGTTGCAGAGAAAGCAGGTCTGACCGCGACAGACCAAACAACCGTGCTGCGGCGACAGCATCCGTTTGGTGTGACAGTCCTTCATCGCTTCTTCGAAGTCTCGTAGGAGCATATCGGCGTCAACGTGGATGTAATGCGTGGCGGGGTTGAAGCGTTTGGCGTTTTCAAACACTAATCGAACGTCTGCCACAAAATCCTGCATGTCCATGTACAATCCTTTGGTCAAACGGGTTTGTATTGTTCCCAAATCCATCGGCTTCTACACCCCACAAAGAAATACACACAAACGATCAATTCACATCCCAGCGGCACATCAATGTTTCAAATAATTACAGACCGTCACAATTGTCGTGTACGTCGGCAGGTTCAGCGCGACAGGATCCACCGGAGTGTTAAAAATGCCGTGGTAATTCCGCGGACTCGTCATTAGTTTCGACAGTACCTCTCCCAGCCTCTCAAAGTTGCAAATACGACCCTCACTTCGTACAGAGTTAATATGCTGCTCTAGCTCGTCTGTAGTCATTCGCATGAGCGGATCCACGTGAACGGGTGGAGATTGATGTATAGCCGCAGTGGCTTCCTCTCGGCTCCAGTCTATGGGTATACTCCTGTTCTCACCCAATGTGTGAATCTCTGGCGGCAACGGCTCTGACAGTGCTAGATTTAGTGTCTGAACACCGCTGGATGTTCGTGGAGAGCGATGTCGAGCTATATGTTGTGGTTCTGTCAGTGGTGAACCAATGCTGCCATAGCGTCGACGACACTTTCGTGGTGTAAACGAACTCGCGTCACTAGTGACCGTCGCCTCCGAGCAGTGGAGCCTGTTTGGTCTTTGTTTTGCTAATGGAGTAGTTGTTGTCTTTGCCTTCTTTTGCTTCCCTGAGTGCTGGATGTTGTCATTAGTATCATTCATCATTGCAGATCGTTCTGGCATCTTCATATATCGTCGTTTGACCTCTTTTTCTGACGTTAAAGGCTTTTGCGTAGTCTGGTTAGTCTTGTAGGCGCGATTAGCACTCCGCTGTTTCTTTACCAATTGCAGTGGACGTACTGTTATATGCACCGGCCGAGGCAGCAGCGCCGCTCTTGCCATCGGTCCCGTGAAACGTCGATATTGCTTTGAGGTTTCATTTGCATCGAAGACGATTTTCATCCATTCCGATCGCATACGACGCTCGGCAGCCATAGCTGCGTCCACTGTCGCGTTTAGTTTACACCAGAGAAGGTATTTGACACAATTCACCAAAAACGCATCCGTTGAGCCTAAATCACTACTAATCAGCTCTGTGGAACAGAAAACAATTCAACCATCAACGAAACATGTTAAATCAGGACTGCACGGTTAGATACACTCACACACATATATAAACTTTCCTACGATCAAGCGCAGGATGGTGGCACTCGGCGTCTCATGCACCCCATAAAAAAGCAGAAACGCAGCATCTTCTTCCGCTAATTTCCGCCTCCGTACTGCTTCACGCAATACTGTGCTGCTCTTCTTATTCGATCTGCTGTGGTTATCGTTGTTGTTCCTATGGCTAATGGATTTATTGATGATCGGTTTGGTCGGAATCTCTCTTCTGAGCGGCTGCATGGGCTCGTGAATCTCTTGAACGAGTTGCACGCAGTCGTCACTATCTTCGTTATCGTCACCAGCAACGGTATGGACGGCCAAACTCTGTCTCCCTCGTTTAAGTGACCGATGGGCCTCCAAGGACACATGGGTGTGAACAGCGCCGTTCGGTCGGAGCAGAGCACCTCCAGACTTCTCTATCTCATCACTCTCCCTCTCATTCCCAGTGCTGTTACTGATGCTGATGTACATCTCTCCGTTATGCCGTCGTTTCTCCTTCCAGGTCGCCACCAGCGGGTCCTGCAACGCATGTTGTCGCTCTGCCTCGCGCTGTGCACATGCCACCAGGCGATCGCTGCTGCTCATTTAGTTCGATAACTCTTGCCTCTCAGCCTTCCATCGGAAGCGCTTCTGGGTGATGATTGGTCGATGAAAAGGCACTCACACGCTGCTTATTGGTCAGATATTGCCACCGTACCGTTAAAGGCTTCATTCAGGAAAATGAAGTGAGGTGACCTCATGCGCCGATGGATGTCTCTTTCTGTCTTCTCCGTCGTTGTCTCCGATTGACAGGCAGTCCACAACTTGCCAGCTGCCGGGATGCATCTCACAGCCACGACCTCCACGAAAGTAGAACCGGAAGAGCTCTCGTTCTACGCATATCATTCGCATTCACCTTCGCTGGTGGATCCCGGTGGAGCTGCAATCATCCCAGCTCCAGCGCATGATCTCACTACCACTACTAGCAGCGGTAGTAGCAGCAACAACAACACTAGTGGCTGGTTACCACTGATGTCGCCACCAACACTAGCACCATCAAAACGCGCGAACTGGACGCGACGACTCGTCATTACGAAGCAGCCGTCTTCCGAGTTCTACAAGGACGAAGGTTAGTTCATCATCCATGCTGCACAATAGTCTTCACAAGAGATTTATTCTCTGTCACATTATGCGTAGGTGGCAAAGCGAACTCGCTTGATGTGGAGATTACGCTCGTAGAGTTCGATGAACACGGTGATCCGGCACGCACACCCGATGAAGAGTTCGTGGACATTCCTTTGCGCATTGTGCTCTTTTTCGAATCGGGTAAGAAGGTGGACGACACGGACCAGGAGATTTTTCGTTTTGTCGGGAACGACTATGACTCGGTTGTCATCCGCACTGCAACACGTAAGGCTTCTGTGCAATTTCGACTGGAAAAGGTGCGTAGTGAAGACGAATGGCTGGGGATGTAATAAAATGATAATGTGAATGTGCATGATCTAGGTGAGCCGCCGTAAGGATGGGCAGCGTTTTAAGCTTCGGATTGAAGTGGACCAGGAGCAATGTACCGCCAACGTTGCAGACTTGACGCCGATTTTCACGAACGCCATTTGCGTCTTGTCAAAGCGCAAGCACCACAGTTCGTACATGACCAATGACGCGGCCATTCGTGTGAAGGAACCGCCTGCCAAACAGTTAAAACGAGGTATGGGATGATGTTTGATGTGCTTGTTATCATCTGATGATTGCGCAATAACGACCATGGATGTGGAAAATGCATATCGCTGACCAGATCTTATGAGACTGGAAGAAAAAATGGGGGAAAAGATTGATCTGCTGCTTACCGAAATGACACGTATGGCACGCCAGATACAGAAACAGGTTGAACAAAATTGCAATAATCTCCATTGGATGTTTAGTTGGTTCTGACTTTTGTGGTTTGGATTTGTAGAATGAATTGATCTCGAAGCATCTAGTCACTGTACCCCCAGCACTGGATAATTCTAATGATAGCGGCGCTTTGGAATGGCTGTTTAAGTCAACCCCTTCCGATGATTGCCTCGCTTCGTCCAAGTCTAACACATCATCCACCCCCAATCACGTTATTCTACCGTACTTTACGGTCTCAGATGATTCCTACGACACGGAGACAGAGTTTTCGGGGTCATCGTCGGACATGAGCGCCGTGGAAGTCTCGGCGTCGTCACCGTTGTTATCGTTTGTCAAGTTTTGAGTGAAAGCGTTTCCGCACACAGACAAGTCGTCAGATTACTTGGACTATGAAGTATATGCACAAAAGTCTTTGCAGGACTTTACTTTAACATTAATACCAAAGTTATTTTGGCTCTCCGGGTTTTGCATCGCCCGTCTCTAGAAAGTAACGAAAGTCGCCAATCACCTGAACCAAGTTGCCCGCTGTCTGGATCTGTCGATGCAGATCGACGTTTTTTGGTCCTTTCTCCATTTGATTCAGCAATTTTTCTTTTCGTCGGAGCTGTTTATACCCCATAACAATTCGTCAGCGCTTGTTATATGCGTGCAAAAATCTTGTAAGAATACTCACGATTTCCTTGTACAATTCGTCACAGACACTGTTAAATTGCTCCAGTTTCTTCACGACCTGGTCTTCCATGGCACTTTCATCCGGTCCTCCGCTGATAAATCAAACAGAAAACACATATAGCTGTAAGTATTCATTCTCATCTACTGAGAATACAGCACAATCCTTCCATGAACGGACGGGAATTGTTCTTCAGATTGCACCAGAAGTAGACATTCTGACACCAGCGTCTACAAAACCCACAAACATAACAGCCTTGAGCAACTGCTTGCACCAGAATCAGTCTTAGAACGATGAAACGAACATCAAACTTGGTGCAGACGTCCTCTACACGCAGCTTGAAGGGCTTGTTCGGGTCCTTCGCCGTCTCACTCGTTAGCATCACATTCGCCATGGTGGTGCGCTATGAAAATGGCAAATGGGACGAGAAATTGACCCCAATACTTGAAATTATTAGCAGAAAATGTTTAATTTTATCCAATCAAATCAATACTTGGGGAGAAAAATGACGGCTGCCCATTAAGGTAAGGCAAGCAGAAGAAGATAAAGAGAGAGGAGCTGGTTAGGAGTAATCGGAACGATGGCGGGCCAACGTAAGCTCATGAGCGAGATCGATCGCACGCTCAAGAAGGTGACGGAAGGCGTAGAAGTGTTTAACGACATTTGGGACAAGGTGTATGCGGCCACGGCACAAAACCAGAAGGAGAAACACGAGGCTGATCTGAAAAAGGAAATCAAGAAGCTGCAGCGCTTCCGCGACCAGATCAAGAACTGGATTGGTAACAGTGATGTGAAGGACAAGAAGCCATTATTAGATGCCCGCAGACTGATTGAACAGAAGATGGAGGAGTTTAAAGTGTGCGAGAAGGAGACCAAGACGAAGGCATACTCAAAAGAAGGGTTGGCCCAGACAGAGCGATTGGATCCATCGGAAATGGCGCGGCAGAAGACCACATCTTGGATCCAGGACGCACTTACGCAACTTAACGAACAGATTGAGACGGTAGAATGTGATCTAGAGCGATTGCAGCAGTCTAAGGGCAAGAACCGCAACAAACAGGAGATCGAGGCGCTGGAGAAGATGCTCGCGAAGCACAAGTGGCACGTGTTGAAACTGGAGCAAATCAATCGACTACTGGATAATGATGCACTAGAGCCATCACAAGTGGACGATCTCAAAGAAGACATTGACTACTACCTGGAAGCGAATGCGGTATAACTATGTATGTGCTTTAAATTGTTGCACAATTGGATATTAACACCTTTTGTCCTCTTAGGAACCAGACTTTATGGATACCTATGGTGACGACGATATCTATGAGACACTCGATTTGGATTCTCTGGGTGCTGCGGTGCAAGTGGCATTGCCCACTGAACAAGATGTCGGACTGGAGGAACCACCGAACTCCTCGCCAGTGCTGGATCATTCGACCAGTGCGACGGTCATCTCTTCCAACTCTTCTCGCACCAAGACGCCAAAAAAGAGCATGTCTGCATCGAACGTCATGGCGGGTATTGGCCGTCCGAACGCAGTAAAACCAGTCGAGTTGAAGACATCCGCGTCGCTCTCAACACCTGTTCGTAGCAGCACTGCTGCGAATGGTAACAGTACCGCGTTAGCCGTAACTCCAGGAGGTAAAAGCGATAGTTCCGAGAAAAACGAAGACAAGAGCAAAGCAGTACGCGGAACCCCACAACGCGCCAAAGCTGGCCTGCCATTACCACACTCGGCAGAGAAGGACACACCAGCGAAACCGGGACCAGGATCGACTGCCAGCTCCAGCTCTGCGCCATCACCTGTGGTGGCGGAGAAGGCAGTGGATCGAAAGCAGCAGTCACCAGTGCCGCAACGATCAACGACTTCGTCGCCTGGAGTGGTGGGAACCATGGATGCGAAGAGAAACACCCCGGTTGGGAAGGCGGTGACTCCTCCGCCTGTGTCAACTGCGACTCCAACGACTGCGTCTTCGTCTTCTGCTTCTTCACTTGGCGCATCTAATGCAGCTCCGCAATCAGCACCGGTAGCGCAAGAACCCACGCTGACAGAAGAGCAGAAGCAAATTTTGCGGCTAATCGACGAAAGTTTCCATTTTATTCCAGAAAATCGCGATTCAGAAAAACCTAATCGTTACGTCCCGCGTAATCTGTACCCGACACCGGCGGCATTCCCTTCGACTCCATCGACGATATTCGACAACGCACAGGTCTTTGAGAAATTGGATGTGGACACGCTCTTCTTCATCTTTTACTATCAGCAGAGCTCGTACCAGCAGTATCTGGCAGCACGTGAGCTGAAACGGCGGACGTGGGGGTACCACAAGAAATACAAAACGTGGTTCAAGCGTCACGAGGAGCCGCAGGTCACGGGCGAAGACTACGAGCAGGGCACGTTTGTGTATTTTGATTACGAGACGGGTTGGTGCCAGCGCATCAAGACAGAGTTTACGTTCGAGTATAGTTATCTGGAGGACGAATTGGTGTAATTCAAGTCACCGAATTTCGATGCTCTAATTGCAACTAATACACTAGCATAACAAAACTGCGTGCATTACTATCAGAGTTCGCAATATTATCAGCAATACGATACTCAAATTGGATCTCAAGTGTATTGATGATGGACGAAGCAGGATGGAACTGTAAAACTCGTCAGTAGTTGGCGCTTATTATCGTAGCCCCACCTCATATGCATATCTCAAGAGATCATGTACGATTCCGAAATATCTCAGGAAGGATCTCCTGTTTGTTGTTTGGGTTCGATGTGACTAGCAAAAGCCAATTAAGCCCAGGCAACCACAGAGTAGATATCTCCGACACCTGGGCTTTGAGAACAAGTTGCTATTGTATAGTGTTTCACACAGTCAACTTCGCATAGTCATGAGCAATGCATTACTCTCTATTCCTAATTTCTCCTATCGGTAGGATACACTTTGGCGAAGATGGCTACTCTGAGATCGTCTAGATTTTGCTAGTCAAGTCTGACCCAAACAAAAACAGGAGATCCTTCCTGAGATACCGGTATCTATTGGTATTTCACATAATCCTTTGAGATATGAGTCGCAATGACAATCAGCAGCAGCAGCAGCAAAAGGAGATGTACGCGATTTCACTTGCGAGTGTGCAGGAAGCGCAACAACGGATCGATGGTCTGGCACATCGAACGCCCGTGCTAACGTCGACAGCGCTGGATACGGCAGCCACGGCAGCCTCCGGGCACCCCACCAGATTATACTTCAAGGTGTTTGGATTGAATCTTGTAATAAGGCATTATAACACCATGATACTAAATGTAAAATGAATGTAGTGTGAAAATCTACAAAAGATCGGCGCATTCAAATACCGTGGCGCACTGAACGCTGTGAAGAAGCATTTAGAGACGCATCCACTCCATGCAGGTCAGACGCCGACGTTCGTGACTCATTCAAGTGGAAACCACGCTCAGGTATAACTGATCACTACACACATGACTTCATCACAGCTGTTAGTGACACAAAGCACATTCGCATAATACATAGGCAGTGGCACTTGCAGCCAAAGATTCGCATTGCAGAGCCGTCATTGTCATGGTATTGGATCTAGTAGAGAAATGCGTGAGAGGTAGAAATTAACTGACTCTTCGAGTTTTCATGTAGCCGGATAATTCACCGCTGGTGAAGCAGCGCGCAGTAAAAGGGTACGGTGCTGAGGTGGTTCTTTGTGCACCAACGTTGGCGGCACGAGAAGCCACGGCGCAGGAGCAAGTGGATGCATCGAATGGTAAGTTTATCCACCCCTCGAACGATGTGGACGTCATGAGCGGCCAAGGCACCACCGCCATGGAGCTCCTGGAGCAAGTAGAAAGTGAGTGGGCGACGAAGCTTGATGCGGTTGTCGTCCCCATCGGTGGTGGAGGACTCTGCTCTGGTGTTGCCATGGCTGCAAAGGTTGTTATTGCAAAAGCAATTTTATCTGTGATAAGTATTATTCATTTGGTGTGCGTATGCGTATCCAGTCTCTGAATCCAAACATCAAAGTGTTTGCAGCGGAGCCGGTGGGAGCAGCTGATGCCTTTAATTCGATCCAGAAAGGAGAATTACTAGGCCATCAAATACCACCGAACACTGTGGCTGATGGCTTGAAAACGACGCTTGGTGCGTTTACGTGACAGCTCAAGTGTCAATTTAAAAATATCGCTAACGTATCTTCACTCGGATATCATAGGAGACAACAATTGGCCAGTGATTCGGGACTTTGTAGATGAAATTGTGCTCGTGAATGATGAGGAGATCACCGCTGCGATGCGTATGATATGGGAACGCATGAAGTTGGTGAGAAGAGGATTCTTTTGCTTTAAAACTAGCAGAATTATGAACTTAACTCTCTTATGTGTTCGTAGGTCGTGGAACCAAGTGGAGCTGTCGCTACAGCGGCCGTTTTAGCCAACAAAATACCAACAAGAGCGGGGATTAAAAACATTGGGATTGTTATTTCAGGTGGAAATGTAGATCTAGACAAGCTACCTTGGATTACCTCGCACTAAAACAGAGAATGTGCTGTGGGTACTTACTGCAAGACGTAGTTCACAACAAAATAGATCCCGATAATGTAAACAAATTTGGGGATTGCGAAACCTGTCGGTTTCTGCACTGGGGGAGCAGGATTATAAAGCTCTTGCTCGTTTGGAGGCAGAGGCTGTTCGCCAGCCGCGGTACCAGCACCAGCTGATGGAGATGGCGCAGACACTGTCGTGGTACCGGGATTCTTTTCAAATTTGAGCCGCTTGCGCGCCGCTGCTGGCAGCGCATCCGGCTTCACGATCTTCGACGGTTCAGGACGACGACGAGAGGACGAAGCTACTTCGCCTTGTAGTTCTCGGATCTGAAGCAGAATCGCCTGGATATCATATAACAAATTTAGCTCATTCAGGACTTCCTAAAATCGATAGCATACAGGAGTACGCACCTGATTACTGCGCAGCAGTTCCACACCCAGTTGAAAGTTGGCCTTGGCCAAATCATGGTAGAAGTAGCCTCCGATGGCCCGACATCCGTTTACGAACGACGGGAAGGCCAATCGTAGAATCTTTGTAAACTCGAACACCGTCATAAAGGGGAAGAAATTCGCAGGCTGACGGAGACCACCAAAGATGAGATTTACTTCCAGCGTCAAGGAGAGCACGCCGCCAGCGAAAGACCACGCGCGTGCGTCACGCGCAGATTCGCTGAGGGTCAGTACATATGTGAGGATGGCCCAAACCGCATAGAACGAGAGTGTACCGATAACCGCCTCGATTTGTACATTGCTCAGTTCTTTTTCCACAGCTTTCTCCCCAAACAAATCATAGATATGTCGCTTCTGAGCATCTCCCAGTACCTACACATGTGATGAAAGCAAATAAGTTTTTGCTGTGCAGATATGATGACGAAGTGAGTAAGATAGAGCACTGACATCAAACGCGAGGCGCAGGCGATTGAAGTCCTCCATGGCGGTTGGAGAGGGGTTCTTGTCTGGATGGAGGTCTATTGAACGCGCACGAAACGCCTTCTTCACGTCAGCAAACGACGCGTCTCGACCGACGCCAACGACATGGTAGAAATTGGATTCCTGCTCCGATAGCTCTAGCCCCTGGTAGGCACATTAATTCAACGGATCAGTGTATGACTTCCTGTCATGCTTGAGGAAATTACGTACAATGGAGATTGATGATAACACCACGAGAAAAGAGACGGCGAACCAAAAGCCCTTACGCTTGGAGAACCGTCCTGGTTGCAGAATCCAAGAAATGGCGGGCGAGACCACGCAGATCTGGTAGAAAAAACCGGAAAACATGTCCGAGGAGACCATTTTCGCTCCCAATTACCTCAGTTCCCCACCAACGCTGATAAACTACGTGGCGGGTGGGTATATGGGTTTACGGGTTTTAGATAAAAGACAATTAAAACCCAAACCCATTAATGGCTACACTTCTGGCTGTTCACCCGAATTACTTTTTACAAACAGTACCGTAAATATTCGTTCAAGTTCGATACGAGTCGTCAGCATTTGAGGTTGATTACTCATTCGCAATGGCATACCGCGTCAGGTTTAATGAGCTATCTACATCATCAGATCGTCGCAATGGATGTCACTCTCCATACAAAATGGATTGTTGCACCTTCTCTCAACAAATATGGAATGCAATCAAAGTACCCGCAATTTCATCTTTTCGATCTCCCCACATCAGTTTTGCAATCAAACTCAGATCCACTAATTGGCTACACTACAAATAACATGATGCCTTTTTGTTGCTTATTATTATTGCAAGTAACTCCCTTGTTCATGGGTAATGGACGACATGCCTCCCATGGCAAGCCACTCAGTTTCATGGCGCGTATATAACATTTAATGGTTGATAAAGAATATAAATATGGAAACGTTGGTGCACTGAAGAACAAAGAGCTATTTGGTTACCATAATATCCCATTGATGTAGATATTATTATCAAGTTTATGAATGGGATGAGATTAATGGTTATGTGGGAGAGATCTAATGAAATGACGATGTAAAATGCAAGTTGACGTGGTACTTGTTGTCCTTTGAATTGTTGTGTGATCTGTGCTTTGCAATTTACAACAACAAAAAAAAAACTGGTGAGTTTGAGACTCGGAATTATATGAAGACATGTGGAATTTGTTCACTAGCATCTCCTTTCTGTCCTTTTTCTGTTGGTGATGACGCGCGTGTCTCATTCTTCGATTGGTGGGGATGGAGAGCTTCAGGAATGACGTCGCCGGTGTGGCGAGTGCGGGTAGAAAATAGAAAGTTACGCTTTTGGAGATGACATCCCCAGCAGAAGTGGGAGAGCCGCTCTCCTCATCATTCACGTCCTGTTTCACACACTCACTTTGCAATTTTCACGTCCCTCCGCAGCGGATCAACTGCGCAAACAGCGGACCAACCCCTCAAAACCGCCAACCAAATCCAACCAAAAAGAAATATGCAGGCCTCCTCGTCCACTTCCTCCGCGTCCGCCGCCTACGCGTATGAATGAATGAACGACAGCCAATGCAATGCCATTTACACAGGCACTGATTTTGTTCATTTATCTCTCGCTCTTCTTAGACCATCGGACATGCAGCTGCGTACGTACAAGTCTCGACCAATTATTCCGATCCCAAGGTCCGTACGCTTTAATCCGTCCGATGTTAAACGTCCATTCTCACGGTCTATTCTTCTTATTTGCAGCCATCAACCACAGAGCGTCTTCCAATCGCTCTGGATCGGCGCTACTGCCGGCATGGGCGGAATCATCGTTGTCTACCCAGTCGACGTTGTCAAGACTCGCATGCAGAATAGTCGCGTCTCCAGCACCGCCGTGCAGGTGCTGCGCACGATTTTCCATCAGGAAGGTGTCATCTCTTTTTACAAAGGTCTTGGGCCGCAACTGGCAGGAACAGTGCCGGACAAAGCTGTTTCACTCGCCACACGTGAATTTGTGAAAAGTAAATTCGAGGATCCGAACGCGTTCACGGCGTCTTTCGTGTCGGCTGCATGCTCGGGCGTGACGCAGTCAGTAGTAATGAATCCCGTGGAGATTGTGAAGGTTCGCATGCAGATCGACAGTTCACTAAACGCCGTGGGTGTCATTCGTGAACTGGGGCTCCAAGGGGTATACCGGGGATACAGTGCGTGCATCTCTCGAGACGTGCTGTTCGCATCCACGTATTTCACATTATACGACTTTGCTAAGCGGAAGATGCGAATCGAAGATGGCTCGTCTCTCGGCTGGTCCATGGCGGCAGCATCGGCTGCTGGCATCCCCGCCGCGTTCTTCTCCACGCCGCTGGACGTGCTGAAGACGAGAATGCAGTCGCGTGGCGCTCCACGCATGACATTCATCGAGACATACAAACAAGTGGTCAACGAAGGTGGCTTGAATGCACTCTTTGCTGGGTGGGGTCCTCGCGTAGGAAGAATCGCTCCTCAGTTTGGCATCGTATTGGTCACATACGACTGGCTCACGCACCGCTTCAGCACTCCATCTAATTAAAGCCATACAAGAATATGGCCCATTCCATCGATCTAATCGATTGCGTACTTATGATAACTATTTGGAGTGACTTGTGTATGTCTCATTCATGTCCAACAAGCACAGGAGTGAATTAAAGCGTTGGCAGCAATAAAATAAAAGAAACTTGTATGAATGGCAAAGAGTTTATACCGCGTCATAGTTCTTTCGTATGCTACTACCAACTTATGCATCTGCAAGCCACTGGAATTCTGGCTTCTTCAAGACTTTAATGAATTCTTGCGCATCTAAAAAGAGATGTTGGCCATGAGAAAGCGTCACTTTATCAGCTTTCACCTGGACACTCAATGATCCAGCGGAGGTCAACGCTTGCTTCACATCGGCGTACTCCATGGATGCCACAAACGATTTGATGTCTTCCACAGCCACCTTCGAGTCCTTGGCTAACACGGCATCTTCCGCAAAGAACACCGCTGGGCGTGTCACGACGATTGAAATCGATGAATCAGCGAACTGCGCGTTTTCCGTAACGATCGGGACACTGTGCGGTGGCTGCAGCGATAATGGTGCAGGAGTTGTACCCAATGCTGATACAATCATCGGTAAAAACTCACGGATCGCTGTGGAGATAACAGTAGAGCCTTCCTTTTCAGAGAAGTATACGTGAATCTTATCCTGGACTACTAGACCAGCCTGCTTCCGCATCTTCTGCACACGCGTGATGAACTCACGTGCACACCCTTGCATCTTCAATTGCTCGTCCTCGCGTGTATCAATGATCACCATCAAATTGCCCTCTGCAGAAACATCAGCTTCGTAAATCTTGGAATCACCGTTAAACTCGCGCTTGACAAAGAGATCATCACCAGAGAGCTCATGGCCGTCAATCGTAATTTTCTTGTTTGTCAAGAAAGAGCTCACTTCATCATGGGTCAACTGCTCCACCTGCTTCTTCACGCCGCTCAGAGCTTTACCGAGTCGTCGACCCAAGTTCTTGCTGTTGACTTCGGCCTTCAGCAAGCACCATTCCTTTTCATTTTCAGTAAATTCCAGATCTCGCATGTTCAATTCATCATGGATGTAGGTTTGTAAAGTCTTCAAACCTTCAAGGATGGCCTTGTCACTCGATACCACCAGCACCTTCATCACAGGATTCTTCAGCGAGATCGTACGGCGTTCACGCACAACGCGACCCATATCAATGACACTTTGCAGGTTCTTCATCCGAATTTCCACGCTTTCATCGACACGGCTCGGGTCGAAATCTGGCAACATGAGGAAATGCACACTCTTAGAAACACCTTCGGCATCCTCTGGCAGTCCAGTAACGTTGTTCACGACATTTGGATGAAATTGGCGCAGAAACTGGTACATGTATTCAGCGAAAAATGGCGTGAATGGCGCCATGAGCTTCGATAACGTGTACAACACTTCGTACAACGCCGAAAGAGCTACGAAAGCCTCGTCATTTCCTGCAGAGCCCTTCAGACGAGGACGATTCAGGCGCACGTACCACTTTGTCAGCTGATCAATGAATTCAACAAGACGCGGCCCCACGGTATAAAGACGGTAAGCCTTCATTTCTTGATGAACAAACTTGATCAAATTGTGCAAGGCTGCAATGATCCAGGAATCCATGACATTTTCCGACATCAGCGCGGCTTCCTTGCTTGGGATAAACTCCTTGCCCGTGCTTTCCTCGAGACGAGTGGCATTTTGCGCCAGGAAACGAGCCGAATTGTACCACGGAAGGAAGAGTTCACGGATGACTCCCATCACTCCTGCATCCTGGAACTTGAGCGGTTCAGCTCGCACACCAGGAGAGTTGATGAGGTATAGACGGAGCGCGTCTGCCCCATACTTCTCCAAAATCTCTTCAGGAGGAGTGTAATTTCGTAGACTCTTACTCATCTTGCGTCCGTCTTCAGCAAGTACAAGACCGTTCACAATGACATTCTTGAACGCCGGCTGGTCGAACAGAGCAGTAGCCAGGACCATCAACGTGTAAAACCAACCACGAGTTTGGTCCAAACCTTCGGCGACAAAATCGGCCGGGAACGAGGCTTCAAACTTTTCCTTGTTTTCGAAAGGGTAATGCTGTTGCGCGTATGGCATGGAGCCACTCTCAAACCAACAGTCAAAAACTTCTGGTACACGGCGAAGCACACCCTTGCCCTGCTTGGATGGAATAGTGATGTGATCAATGAACTCACGATGTAAGTCTCCAACTTTTTCTCCCGACAATTCTTCCAATTCCGCGATCGAGCCGATGCAGACAACCTCTTCGTAGTCATCACTCACCCAGAGAGGTAGTGGTGTACCCCAGAAACGGCCACGCGAGATGTTCCAGTCTTTGCCCTCAGCAAGCCAGTTGTGGAATCGCTTCTCCTGGACAAACGTTGGCACCCAGTATGTCTTCTTGTTGTTCTCCACAATGCGATCGCGGATGGCCTCGACGTTGACAAACCAGCCCGGAATGGCGCGGTAAATCAATGGAGTACCCGAACGATAGCAGAATGGATAACTATGGACGATCGTGCCCTTCGACACGAGACGATCACGGCTCTTCAGATCTTTACAAATGATATCATCCGCTTCTTTCACGTGTAGCCCCTTCAACGATGGCACATCGTCTGTAAAGTGACCATTGTCATCAAGTGGATTCGGAAGTGTAAACTTATCGGTCACACCGTTCTTGACACAGACACGGTAATCGTCTTCACCAAACGTTGGTGCTTGGTGAACAATACCCGTACCGCCATTATCAGAGACATAATTGTCCGAAAGCACCCTGAATGCATTCGGGTATGACGACTTATAGTAATCAAACAGCGGCAGGTACTTTTTCCCTACCAATGTGGCGCCTTTCATCTTCTCCAAGATTTCAAACTCGCCACCTTTGTATCCTTTCTTCTCCATTTTCGGGTAGATTTGGCACAAACGTGCTTCCGCCAGGATATAGCATTTTCCTGACTTGATATCCTTAATCTTGACGTAGTCAAAGGTCTCGTTGACACACAACGCCAAGTTAGACGGCAGTGTCCAGGGCGTGGTGGTCCATGCTAGCAGCGCTACTTCGGGGTCCTCCTCCAAGGGGAAATTAACTACGACGGATGGATCGGGTGTGTCGCGGTAGTCCATGTTGGCCTCAAAGTTCGAGAGCGACGTCGTACACGCTGTGGAGTAAGGCAGGATCTTGTAACCGCGGTAGATCAAGTTTTTCTTGAAGATGACCTGGAAGACATTCCACACAGACTCCATGTACCACGGCTCCATAGTCTTGTAGTCATTGTCCGTGTCAATCCAGCGACCGATGCGCGTGACCGTACGTACCCATTCTTTTGTGTACCGCTGCACGATGCTGCGACACTCGTCGTTGTACTTGTCAATGCCCATTTCCAGCACTTGTTCTTTCGTCTTTACGTTCAGTTTCTTGTTGATCTCATTCTCCACGGGCAATCCGTGACAGTCCCAACCAAATCGACGCTCCACGTAATGTCCCGTCTGGTGCGCATACCGCGTGACGGTATCTTTGATGGTGCCAGCAAGCAAGTGACCGCTGTGCGGCAGCCCCGTGGCGAACGGCGGACCATCATAAAACGAAAAGGGTTTGCGGCCTTTAGAGAGCTCGAGTGACTTGTGGAAGGCGTTAAGTTCCTCCCAAATCTGCAGAATCTTGAGCTCTTCTTCTGGGAACGAGATGCGCTCTGGCAGTGAGCGGTTTGGCGCCATAGTTTGCTTGCTTCCTCTGTCAGATGCTGCGATTTCCTACTGCTTAACGGAGCACGATTGACAATGCATGGACCACAAAGTCAACGGATGTTAAGATGGCGTTGGAAATATAAACCCACCCCACTCGCAAACAGAAACAAGATCTTGTGGTGTGACAGTGTCTTGGGATTTTAACCAATCAAGATCGGATTAATACCATTTTTAACCAATCCATAGTAGATATATGGGTTTGACCATCGTCTGGGATAGTTCTGGCGAGAATGGATACGTTTCTTCCACATACAGTCACCACATACTATTTCTGGCAAGATGCTGCTAGCCGCATCACTAGCGGGCTTATGAAAGACGGAAGATGTGGCGGCGAGAGTGCGTGCGTACCAGAATGGGTTGAACATTAGACATCAGTCCACATTTTGTTTTTTAACCAATCAGAGAAGCATATGTGTACTGCAACCACTTCTACCAAAGTGCGATTACGAAATGCAACTGCGATGAAGATGAAACAGATCGACCACCTTCTTTAGATCGAGATTCAAATCTTTTACCATTCACCTCTGTGCGATGAACGAAAGTGACTCAGCTGATAGGCTACTTTAACGTTCCTCTGATTAATTTGACTTTGTACGATAGCATCTACAAAGGCATAATATAAATGCTCGTTTTAATGTCACGCTCACTTTAGTGCACATTATCGAATATTGGCCAATATAGAAATAGAGAAACAATAATTGTGTGTGAGAATATTGGTCCATATAAAACGGAAATGGTAAATTGTATATTATAAAATATTTCATATTATAATAATTTATTGAAATATACCTCCATATAAGATACAAAAGTATTTCAGAGAAGAACACCTATTTTTTTGTTCAAATCCAACTTGGCCAGTAAAAGCTAGTTAAGACTAGACAACCATGAGAACAAGTCTTTGGTGTATAGTTTTTTTCACACTCGATCACGTCTCCTCTCAATTATATCATCTTGTACTTCAGTAGCTTCTTGAACTTGTAATGAGACTTGGTCATGCCTTTGACTGAAACTGATGTCATGAGATTGACAAATGAGAAAGATGATAGTCAGTCGCTAGTAATCCAATGTGGGGGAGCCGATAAGAACAAAACAATAAATGTCTTGATACCACGAAAAATCCAGTGTTGCCAACATTTTGAAAGAATAGAGCGCACTCGGAGGATAAAGCGTTTACTGTTGTATGGAGAGGCATGACAAATGGTCAAGGACATCGTTACACTCACGGTAATGGCATGGATAAGCATGGAAAATGATGAGTGTTTGATTCATGATTCAGCAGAAGAATTAAGGGGTAATACAAAAAGGAATTTGATAGGTGTACCTCACTTTTTTGTTATATGTACCTCACCCATGCGACGGAGGTACTATCAATGTAATTGATTGAATAACAGAGTTTCAACATATCTCTTGGTATATACTTTAAGGACCTATCCAATCTTTCTCTGATAAACATGACAAAATACAAAACTGAGTATATATATCCTTCTTAGCTGTCTTGATTAGTGCAGCATCGCATTCTTAACACAGGCTTGTTGGATGTGATATTCTGCAGGTTCCTTTTCATAAAAATGAAGGCTGTTTAGTTTCGGCACACTATGAGAAATAGTGAAAACGAGGCCAAAATATATTGTTTCAGATATATATGTATGGCGTGAGGTACATGTAACAAAAAAGTGAGGTACACCTATCAATTCCCAAATAAAATTATTATATTTCATTGTTAGTGGATCCATTCGTAATTTTATGTAATGTATGAATATGGATTATAAGATATGGATGGAGGTACTTCACAGAATATGCGGGTACAATGGCTTAATTCCTCTGACCAAATCTAATTCACAAAAAATCAGTCACTACCGGAGATGCGCTGCGCATTCACGATTTGAGTCCTCAGATGAGAAAGCGAGAGAGAAAACAATCACTACCAAAGCAACACCGTCGTTTTTGTATCGCTGTGGATGGATATGGCAGAAGCATCCTCTGCTTATATGGACAACCGATTGACAGATGCCTCCCATGAAGGAGATGACAATGCGCGAACACTACATGAAGCCGCCGCATCTGGTGACATTGAGATGGTGCAGTTTTTGTTGCAGAACGATGCCACAGTCAATGATCACGATAATGAAGGACAGACAGCACTATATTATGCCACTATGTATGGAAAGACCGAAACGTTGAAATAGTACTTGGTACAGAACGGTGCCAAAGTTGATCATAATAATACAGATTAGAAAGCACAACGACATGCTGCTGACGAAAAAATGGCTGAGATGGAGGAGTGCTTACTGAAGATTGACACACATGTGGATACGGATCCAAGTTGTGGCGACGGACGAGATTTCAAGCATAGATCATTTGGCGATCAAAGGGCTGGGACCGTTTCTGACTCAGTGCCAAAGAAAAAGTTTGCTGTCGAATGGTTTATTAACCCACAAGGCGTCGGGTTCGATGTAAACGAAGATACTCTAGAAGGTGACATGTTCGCAATCATCCACATGTGGTGAGATTATATGACGCCTGAGATGATGATACGCCATCGTTTGTATATGAACACCCAAGTAACGGGACACTCGACTCGTACTTGAAACAACACGGCCAACGTCGTGTAACATGGACGAAGCTATATGATGTAGCGTTAGGTATACAATATTCGCACGAGCGTAACATTATTCCTGGTGATCTCAGATGTGGCAACGTCTTGGTTGGAGGAGATAGAGTTGCAAAACTCACGAGTTTTGGTTTTGGTTTTGATAGCAAGCGAATTGATACTCCACACGACACACATATGTTTAGCGGATCCAACTACGAATGGTCCACTCCCTCTCCATCTCAAGCGATTCCCGGCGATAGTGATCGTGAATACCAACAGTTGAAAATCCAGAAAAAGCCCCACTATCTGCGGCCAAGGAATGCGCTTTTCATACCTTTCGGTAGCAAATTCGCCATTAACTTTCAATTTGCGGTGATGAATACTGCAATAGTTCTTTGTTGGTTACCTCGAGCGTTTTGCGCAGCGAGTCCATGGGATACATCCAATAAAAATATCTCGCAAATGCGTTTACCTCTAATTCTAAGCTTCGTGGCCATATAAAACGTGTCTTATGCCTGGTATACATGCTTTCAGCATCTACCATGACGTTGTCACACTTCATCCATTTTTGATTATTTACAGTGGTGTCACCATTGATGTCCAAGTGACTTTTCTGCTGCAAATTAACACCTTCATCCTCCGAGCTTGATGAATCATTGCTGATCCTCATGTCAGAATCAAATCCAGAGAAGGATGCTTGATGTGATGGTGGTATCTCTGATTAAATACTGGTGTAGTTTTTCTCGTCATGTGTATGGCTTAACGGTGTGTCGACAGTAATACCACAGACATGGACGCACTTAACACTCCTAGTGTCCCATGTAACCTCGGATGTGTGATCTTGGCCTTCCTTCCGCACTCATACTACCACACCACGCTTTCTGGACAATCACTTTGATTTCCACACACTCGATCTCCTCACATTCGTTCTTGAAAAGAAGCATGGCGCTGAAAAGAGCTCATTGGGATGAATTGGGAACAAGTTTCTGGTTCTATCGATGCGGATTGCTTCGCTTCAAACACCATGTGAAAGTGTATGCTACTGGTAAGAGAAGTGGAGGCCAGAGATTAAATCGTCCCACAAATTGTAATGGGTCCCAATAAACACAGAACATGGACGAACATCAGCATGGGTGTCTCACACGCTATTCTTGAACAAAGTCTCATAGCCTCACTAATCTTTTTCGCCATTTTTTTTGTTTTTACAAAACGTTCTCCAGCTAGTCCTCACAGTAGTATAGACGTTTTGCTTTTGTCGAACTTCCCGTTCTGCAGCATCCGGGCGGGCTCTCCGTTTTTTAGCGATGTTCTCTTCAGCACTGTCACTCAATGCCATTTTACCACGAGATAAGTTGGAAACTATTTTAATTGACTCAATATATGCCACTCGAAATGAGGAGCTCCCAAACTCCTGATAGTACCTTGCGGTATATACTTATTTTTCTAACTCCATATCTCAACAATGCTCATTATTACGCTGTGCAAAAATATAATTCACACTTTACTCATTAACGGTAAGAATAGCAACCTGCACTGGAAGTGTCGCATGAAGGCGTTTGAGTGTTAGGTGCAGTAGGCGTCGCAATCCGCTGCCTACATGTTCGTAGTGGACAGCGTCATGTTTTATGCACAAATAATGTAGTTGTAGCCATCAGAGACATTAATTATGTTTCTACTGACCAACAGGTGTGAGACCGGAAGAGGTATTGAATGCTGACAGAAAATCACACAATGGACCGACCACAACGAGGCTGTAGCCGTCATGTTGATTCTAAAGCAGAGCCAACACAAATACAGTAAGCGTTGCTCAAAAACCTTATACAATACTTAGCATAACCGACCTTCCACATGCGCTCGACGGTGTCCAACTCTGCCAAGATGTGGTAGATATCGCGACACTGGCACAGACTTACATGTCGAAGTGGTACGTCGTCACCGGAAACTGCTTGGTCACGAGAAGATGTATCTGTCTACATCATTCCATTGAAAGAGATGCTGAGAGTGAATATTACTCAATATACAGCACATGAGTGAGGTAAGTCGAGAGTGTAAACGTTCACGGATTGGTGGTTGCGCAACGACGCCATAAGTAGCTTTGCAATCAAGATGGTGTTGACCCCAAGAAAGAGAGAGCGCTTGTCTCGTAGCGCTAGCGCTACTGCAGTTTCTATGCAAACCTGTCGTGCAATGAACAATACAAGTGATACGTGCTCAATGTCATCAGCAAAGTTTTCACACTGCTTGGATATAGTCGTACCTCTCTACTCATCATGCTGGCGCTTATAGTATTGGTTGTCCGCCATTGCATAGCCTGCTGGCGTTCATGCCCACTATATTGATCAACAATTAATAAATAGGAATATCCTTCAGGTCATGTTTACTTTGTCTTTACCTCTCCGGAATCAGAGCGGACATGACGATCGGACGAGCGCTACACCGCTTCGCAGCTACTCTTCGAAGATCAACATGCGTCTTGGAGTCGATACTGTCGGAGAAGAGCTGCTCAGCTGTCACATCACTCTGAGCCAGTGCCGCATCCGGCAGCAAGTGCTTCAACTGCGGCATGTTCGTGATTGTCAAATGTGGGCAGATAAATGGCGCGAGAGTGATGATCAATGTCTCAAAAGAGAGGTGAACAAATATTTGAAGAATGCTAATCCGAGGTAATTTTCATTTAAGCATCACTTTCTGTGTTGTTGATCAGGTGGGTTGAGTTGATTTCGACGCGTGCGGAAGAAGGAGACGCTCGATGCTGTCGACACCTCCGCCGCACGGTCACGACATCAGCTCCTCTCGAAGAGGAAACTCCGCCTCCTCTTCTCCCTCTTATCTCCAGCGAACGTCTCTCCGTCCTCAACCATCAATGGCGGCTGCAGTAACTCCCGTTCCAGAAACTTCCCAAGTGATCGGTCCAAGTGACCACGATCGACGAAAAGAACGCGAGCGGATTGAGCTAGTGGAGATGATTCTAGAGTCCATTGCGAATGTGCCCATGGCGGTCGAGCGTATCCATACTAATGAAAAGTTACGCTCGGCGTTGCGTGAGAGAATGGGCGACGACAACCACCTGCTGCATCGCTTTTTTGATGATGCCGACGAGAACACAGCCAGTCACACCAGCATGGAGCCAACAGACGAGCGACTTTCATCCGATAGTTTACTGAGATTGAGTGGGCAGGGCAGTATCGATGGAAGGCGGTCTGCTAATGATGAGGAAAGCGAGAGCGACAGCAGCAGTGGCTTTGGATCCGAGTATGAGCATGATCTGGAAGAAGCCGTGAATCAGCTCTGCATGTCTGACGACGTACTCGCTGCGATGGACAAACGGCTATCAGTGCCGATACGGATTGGTGACGATGCAGCAGAAGTGAGTTCCATCCCCACATCCAATTCGCCTCGGTCGTCGATTAATTTGGGAGTATCTCCTGGAGCATCATCTCAAGATGGTGAACCTGTGTCAGCGCTTTGGCCGCGACAACCGCATCAGTTTGCGTTCACACAAGAAGAAGAAGGAACAGTGCGAGGTGAAGATGAGGTTTACAGTGAGCTCGTAAGCTCTATGTGTGAAGACGAAAGTGTCCAGGACGACGAGGGTGACGACTTTGAAGATTCAGAAAAAGTTTTTGACATGGATGACGACAGTGGAGGGCTTGGCGATGAGATCCCACACTACCATCGAGCGCCAGTATCTGGTGGTTTCATAGCTGGGGCTTTGGTTGATAGCTATCGATCAGGTTTTCGTGCATCTGATGAAGACTCTGGGCTTGAGAATGATGGTGACGATGGAGATGATAATGAAGACGACGACGCTTCTGATTATGGGACGGATCGTGAGTACGACGTCTTTGACTTGCGGATCATTCGAGAAAAATATCGAACGGGCTTTGAACCTAGCCAGGACTGGAACCCTCGTGTCGGAAGCTTGATTGGAGGTAGATACAAGGTAATATATAAAGGATAATGCGATGGATTATTTGGGTGGTTGCTTTATTCATTCGTAAATGTTGCTCTTTAGGTGATAATGGCGATTGGTGAAGCAGTTTTCAGTCGAACGTACAAATGTGTCGACACTGCCAATAATCAGATCGTATGCCTCAAAATCATCAAAAATAACAAAGAATATTTTGACCAAGGTGTGGATGAAATCCGAGTGCTCGAATACATTGCTCGTCACTGTAATGTGGATGAAAAACACTTAGTGCGGCTCCTGGACTATTTCTACTTTCGTGAGCATTTGATTATCGTCACAGAGGTATAGTAAACATACAGTATTTATCTTGTCAGGGATTGATTTGTTGGGAATTTACTGATGTGTTGTTTTGTTCAGCTTCTTCGTGATAACTTGTATGAATTTTCGAAACTACTTCTACACCGCGGTATTATTAACTACTTTAGTATTCCTCGTCTAAAGAAGATCGCTATTGAAGTGCTTGAGGCGCTGCAGTTCCTGCACTCGCTGGAGCTTGTCCATTGCGACTTAAAGCCAGAAAATATCCTCATTAGCGACTTTAACGAATGCAAAATCAAAGTCATTGATTTTGGCTCTGCCTGCTTTGTCACGGACGAGCTGACATCGTATGTACAATCGCGGTCGTATCGCGCGCCTGAGGTGAGTCTTTAAATTAAATGACGCTATTTTGACGTCTTTCCATTAGCATGACTCACTCGGCTTTCTATATTGAACGGTTCAGGTGATTCTTGGTCTTGAGTACGACCAGAAAATTGATGTCTGGTCTCTCGGTTGTGTACTCGCCGAACTGTTTACTGGTGAGGTGCTCTTTAAGAATGAATCGGAGCAGACATTGCTTGCACGAATCATTGCGACAATTGGTACGTTCGTGCTGGATGATACCTATGCAAAGCGAACTATTTGCGAGAAATGATGTGTTTACTAATGCTCTTTCGTTGTTTGCACTTGTTGTGGTAGGTCCCATTCCCTCGGATCTCTTAAACGAACGAGAAGAGCTCCTGACGCAGTTTCGCAGCAATTCATTTTTCACTTTGGATGAGACTGGCAATGGGGTCTTGGCGTCCTCGTTGCGCTTACCCTCACTAGAAGAAGTGGTGCTGACGGTGGATCAGCAGTTCGTGTCGTTCCTGCGCGCGTTGCTGACTATCGATCCACATGCACGTGTATCTGCTGCTCAGGCTCTGAAGCATCCCTGGTTGGCAAGTGGCGTTTTTTCACCTCAAGAGATCATATGAGACCAATAGATATCGGTAACTCAGGAAGAATCTCCTGCTTTTTGTTTGGGTCCGACTTGACTAGTAAAAGCTAATTAAGACTAGACGACCACGGAGTAGCCATCTCCGATACCTGGACTCATCGAGTCCAGGAGAGTAAGTGTTCATTCTTGAGAAAGTTGTACCTGGTAGCATTGACATCTCTATCAAGGATAAAGTTGCAGTGCGGACATGCCAAGACTTTGTGATGGTTCATCGCGTGGTTGATTCTCCTAGAGTGAGGGCAAGTCTTTATTGTATAGTGTTCTTCACAGTCGTATGTGCGATCTTGGCCTTCCTTCCGCACTCATACTACCACACCACGCTTTCTGGACAATCACTTTGGTTTCCACACACTCGATCTCCTCACATTCGTTCTTGAAAAGAAGCATGGCGCTGAAAAGAGCTCATTGGGATGAATTGGGAACAAGTTTCTGGTTCTATCGATGCGGGTTGCTTCGCTTCAAACACCATGTGAAAGTGTATGCTACCGATAGTAGAAATAGGGTAGAGGACCAGGGAATCGTACTTAAATGGAGATTCGGCGGTACTATACCGAAACTTTGCTTCTTGGCGGGTTGTTCAAAAAGGGAAATGCGGGGGAAGTCTCCGGAGTCGGCGAAGACGGAGGTTCGTCTTTCTTTCTCCTTCATCTCAATATACTTGCAACAGAAGCATAGACATAGAGATCAGTAGCTAACAGCGAGCGAGAGCAAAAGCAACATCTATTTATATGGTAAAAATGTGAAGTGATCGCTCCACTGATTCGATTTTGTGTAAAATGGAAGGCATGTGGAAGAAGGCAGCGCTCGCCCACCGAGAGCAAGGCCGACCATTCTGATGCCGATATACGTACGGTAGACGAAGCACTGATCAGCAAATGGACAGACTTTTACCCAAATCAGGACATCGCCGTCGTCACAAGTATAGGCAAACCACCTGTGCCTCCTGAAGGTGATTCATTATCGGCGGTTTGATAACAGTGAAGCTTCGTAGTTTTCGTGACGAACCGTGCTGCTGATTTTTCGTAGGATTCGTGCCACTACGTCGTGGCTATCCACGTCAGGAAAATGAAGAAGAAGAAAACAATTCAAGTAGCGGGTGAGACTGGATCGTTGATGCAACAGATTGCATTGCCGGCTGAATGCGTGAACATTCTCTCGTTTCGCGCAGGTTTTCGCTGGACACGCTGCTATGGCCAGAACGACTGCTAGAGGAACGAGTGATGCAGCTCACTTCGTGGACGCGTCGAGCGCCGCCAACGCAGCGGCAGAAACTCGATCGTATTAATTGGATGGTAAACACTTGTAATACTAGTAATGCTTCATGAAAGTTGTTGGTGGCGAGTCATCTTTGTATATTAGTCACTACCTTTGCAGTAAATATTGATCACGACGAGTCGTCTGTTTTCATATTTTTATCGACCGTGTCTCGTGAAGACATCATCAAAACAGTCTTCTGCATTGAGATAATCATTGCAGAGGTTCACGATGAGTGCGCTTCTGCTGCACTGGTTAAACGAAGAACTGCAGCTGCATCGGAAAGTATTTGTCATCGAACGAGACCTCAGTAATGGTTACATCTTCGCCGAGATACTGCATGTTCACGGCCTCGAACAGCATCTCGACAAATATGATGATTCTTCCACAATAGCCACAAAAGTTCAAAATTTGGAGCATTTGGGGCAAACATTAGAAATAATCGGTCTGCCCTTGCCTATCCAGCAACGGAGAGCCATCATGATGGAAGATCGACCCGCTGTACTTCAGTTATTACTTCAATTAAAGGAATTTGTTCATCAACAAAAACAATCGAAACCATCCAGAGATACCAAACGAAGCCAGAAAAGAGCGGCGACACAAGCTTCCATCATATCCCACTCAGCGAAGACAGCACTGACGGAGAAACATCTACCATGCGACATTGAGGAACGATTTGTTCAGGAGACAACCCAAAAGTTTCAGCCAAAGGAGGTGTGCTTCGAGAAAAATGTCAATATGAGCATTCACTTGAGAAAGTTCGAGCAGACACAGTGGAATATGGAGAACGAATTACAGAAGGTATGGAGGCATGAATGCGCGAGGAGCTGGTTTTACTGCACGTTATGTACTAATCAACAATGTATCAGATTCAAATGAATGACAGAGCAGAGAAAGCGGCTGATAATGCAGCTCAAATGACCTCGTTACGGTCACATTTGAAAGACAAGCAACAGTTTATACAACAATGGGATAAGGAACATCTCGAGAAGTGGCAGCAAACTCAGGTAAAGTAATGCATATTCATCTATTCAGATGTATGAAAGCGCTGTATTGCTGATTGTTTGAGAACTTCAGCGGCTCCATATGCAAGTAGAACGGAATGATTTGCGTCTCGAGCTTACGATGGAACAATGGAGACACATTAACAATGAAGCTGCGCTGGCTAACATCCAGCTAGATGCTGCCCAAGGAGTCAGCGAGTTTGAAAAGAATATGAACCGGCTAGGCTTAACCTCTTCCTCAGTAGGGGACAATAAATCACTCCGGGCTATTCCTGCTTCTGATCCAGGTGCACTCGCACATTTTCGGATGCTTGAAACTCATGTCAAACAACTCAATTTCAGACCGTCAAGTAATGTCAAAATGATGAAGGAACTTCGTGAAAGGCGCAAGGCGCAGTTGGCTGCAGAAAAAGACCGTCGCCAGAGGAGACGAAAGGCTTCGGTCGATCAGAACAGGGTGCGTTTCTACATCTTCTACATGTTGAGATGTCTTGCTTAATAATACTATGTTTGCAGTTGAATGAGGACAATAACATCAGTTCACATAATGAAGACACAGTCGATGTGGGTGGTGAGATCGATGCACCATCAGACTCCATGCTGTTCATCGGATCAGATAATGCCTCGATACTGAACGCGAGGGAAAAATATCTGGAAGATAAACGAGCGGACCTGGAGGCGAATTATGAGTTCTTAAGAGAAGTTGGAAGTAAAAGAAGGGAACTGGACATGCACACATTGAAGGATATCCGTCTTCGAGCAGCAACAAAAGCTGATTTTTATAAAATGGACATTTGTTCAGATGCAGTCCACGCTCTTATCGATCTCGCTCTTCACATTGTGTCACTCAGGTCTGTTGCTGGAACCTCATGTTGTGTTCGTTGTGCTGAAACTAGATTAACATGCTCTTATGTTAAGTAGATCCATTTCCAATGATGACATTGATATGAAAGCACTAGTACAAACTATATTCCTTAAGGTTACTCCCAGACGTGAGAAATATGTCGGGTTGTCACTCGAGGAGGAATATGAATTGTCACAGTCGGTGCATGATTTGATGACTTTCTCAGGTTTCTGGAGGTCAATTCCATTGCAGTATGAACCTGAACACTATGATGCATGCATGGATCTTCAGCATTTAGTGGACTTCGTATTGTCATCATCACGACCAGCTGTGCTGAATACTGAATGGGAACCACCCTCTACATTCAATATTGCCTGTATTGTATCAAAGGATGTGATTGATGAAGATTTCGCAAGCCGAGTTGCTGCGGAACGAAAAATGATGTACATTCACATTGATACGCTCCTTAGCGAGTGTATTAAAAACAGCTATGATCCGCAAAAGCAGCAGGACTTGGTTGCGGCATTTAATGATCGTGAGGTACGTCGCAAGAGCATGAATTTTGCCAACAATGAACGAATCTGACTGCAATTATTATGTTTGCATACATCCAAGAGAGAACTGGGTGCGTTTGGACCTAAAATCACGGCTTTTCGTCAGAAAAACGCAATTTTGCCGGATTCGCTGATCGTGGATATAGTTGCGACAGCAATATCATTGTGTCGAAGGCAGAGTTATGCGCAAGCGAACGACAATGAAGAAGAGGCGAAGAAACAACCATCATTAATGGGTTGCATCCTTCACAATTTTCCACGGTAATGCCATAACACTTGAAGCTTAACAGGTGATGTGCCTTATGTTTCCTGACATTGATTGGTTTGTTTTGGCTATATAGAACTATGGAGCAGGCAAAGCTGCTGGAGAAAACGCTATTGGAGACAATTGATGATGAGGAACTTCGTACGGAGAAAACGACCGCATTCGAGGTGCTCTTCTCCAAGCAAGAACCCAACTGTACCTACGTATCGATGGTGAACAGTATTATTGTTGTTTCATCTATTGAAGACTTGGTGGTGAATCACACCGATGGTCACGAAGCACAATCAACTGTGCAAGTGGTTCTGCCATCAGATAGTCAAAAAGCTTCTACTATTAGTAGCACTGATAAAAAAAAGCGCGATGATGCCGATGCCCAGGCAAGGCAATTGGAAGAACTGGAGAATGCAAAACGACTTGAGCAACACACACTGTTGGAGCAGTTTTGGAGCCAATGCTCTCGTCTCTTGAAGGTGTGCAATCATAAGTCTTGTTGCGAACGCAATTTTGTCGGCGCCAATGACGTTACTGGGTTGATTTTCTTCTTTGTAACTGATCTTTGTGTAGATTAACCAAGCCAGGATGCATCAGGATGTTTTCGTGGAAACTATTCATCTTTGGATAGATTACTGTGCTCAGGCGTACCAGCAGGGGACAATATGTGTGGTCGATTGCAATCAAAGCGCTTTACCTACCCAGCTCTTAAGTGCTCGAGAAAGTAGACACGCTTTGATGACACTACCAGAAAGGGTTGCATGGATGCGAGCTTCGAATGAGTTGATGGTTTCAGACGATGATTTCGTGCTACTAGTTGAAGAGTTAAATGTGGTATGGTTTGACATCATTGTTGTACATGATTGTGTTCTGCGAATAAGCTAACACAGCAACACTCCATGCCATAGTCTTTGAAGGATGTGGCAACACGCTTGAATAATTCTCTTCAAGCGGTACGAAGTGTTCTTTGCGAAGTTACTAGCATCAGTCAGCAAACCGTTCGTGTGCTGGAAGCGCATCTGAGTGGGACAACATCGTTTCAGCTAATTCTGGACAATGCGGCAAGGCATATCAGCTCATTACATTGCGAATTATCAACGCAAAACCAAGCAGAATATAAGCAGCGTAAAGAGGTACAGACTGCACATGTTGTCATGATCCCTTTAACTTGTTTTTATCCTACTCATGCTTGTACTCTGCAGCGAGCACTCACTGATCTTGAAGTGAGCCTCGGCGACCTAGTAGACATGCACAGAACGGAAGCTAATCACTTTGTTGAACAACTCGCAATGGATTTGCCTTCACAAGTTGACGTCGTTATCAATCGTTTGTACGAATTGCTGCCATCCATTTGCTTTACACTGAAAGAACATACACTGGAGAGGCTGGAGCTTCTGCGAACTCGATTGTACGAGAATATATCTTTTCTCAGTTGTTCAGTAGATTCTTTACATGAAGTTAGGCTTCCTCGAGAGATCGCTATGGAAGCGATGGATGCGAGCATGAAGCTGGATGTGTCTACTACAGCGGGTTCGGTCACTAGAACAGAAGTTGCGCGCATTCTGGGCCAAGTAACGGAAGAATATTCTTTCCATCTCTCTGATTCAAAGCCCACGCACCCATACGCTTTGCATGAGCAAAACGTCCGAAGCGTGGAAATCAAGCGATTACTACAACGTTTTACGTTGACTTGTCGATTTGCAGACGAATTGAAGCGACAAGTGCGGCAGCTGGCCATCAAAGATGTTAAGCGCCTGAAGGAATATATTCTTGAAGATCTTCAGCAGAAAAATATCTACATCTCTCGAGTGATGGATGAAGTGCGTTCACATGGCCAAGCAAAATGGCCAACACCTCCGGCTTTCATGACCTACTTATCACCAATCGGTATGGCTTTACCTCGTAGACATCGGGATCTCTTTTTATCTGTCGACCAACTGGGAGCATTAGTCATAGAATGCCGTGCACTAGAACTTCAGTATCGAATGGATTTACGCGGTTACTTGGAGCAAGAGCATTTTATTGCGGTTGTGCTTAAGACTGCCAAACAGAAACAATTTCCAGAGTCTTGGCAGGACTCCACTGCCATCGCAAACCTGGCACTGAGACTGAAATCGTCACGTGGAATCGTATCATGGCGAATATTTCTGTTTTCATTGGTTTGTACAGAATTTCTTGGGTCCCCATCTCTTGAAGTGTTGATTCAATGCTGTAAGCACATCCACGGCGTAAAATGTGAGGAAGGGATGAACCGTGATATGGTTCTAAACTGGAGCGAATTTCAGCGACTGCCGATGTGGTTTGAGCAGGCAGTAGACTCAACTGGTCATGCAAATGGTCACATCGAAGGACTGAAAACTTTACTCTTTCAGATTTTCTCATCCGAGGAGAAGTCTGAAAATGTGAAAGTGTTGCCAATGCTAATATGCTGGTGCATTTACCCATCCTGTCCGTGGGAAATTCGACCGGAATTGAATGCATTCCTTCCATCATTTTCAAGAGGATTGTTGCGCGTTTTTAAATTGTTATGTCAGTGGAAGAGAAGAACATCAGTATCTGCACTGGAGATGGATCTGCTACATATATTGCTAAACGTGGTGAATGTGGATATGGACGACAGCAGGGTGGCCAAATGTGGCGGATGTGATGGCTGGAAAGACCACGAGGTGAACGCATTCTTGCAGTTCTGTGACACATACGATGCTGATCTCCGTCACTTCTTTCTATTTGAGGATCCTTTCGTCACTTTCGTAGATTCTACTTACGCGTAAGTGTTCATTTTTCTAGATAAATAACAATATTGGCTTCAATTCAATCCTGGGGCGCTGTATCGCTCGCGGAGGTGCTTGCAGTCTCACTATCTTTTGGGGCTGCCAGCTGCTGTTTCTCTTTATTAAGACGCAATTTGTTTTTCAGCACATCGGCGTAGAAAGAATGTGCGACCAGACCGGAGAAGACGCCGATTACACACGCGGATTTGAGACTCCCAGCGTATTTCATAGCGATGAGCGCCGCCACGACACCCCCTGCGTACTTGATACTGCTTTCCACGGTCACCTTCTCCATCATTTCTGCTACAATACCAGTGCCACTGGCGCTCTGTTCGTCTGTGGCTGTGGAGCTGCCAATGAGCGGATGACTCGAGCGCTGTTGCTGTTGCTCCATTTCGTTCTTGCGTTTTGTCTTGAGAAATGCACAAGAATATGGTCTATTAATCAAGTGAAAACGGTGGATCCCAAAGAATCATATGATACAATTAATGGACGGACCTCTAATTGGACGACCATCATTCGTCTCATTGATGAAAGCCATCACATCGATTTCTTTCCAATCATGACGGGATGTGCGCACTACAAACGGCGCTGTGAGGTGCTGGCGGAGTGTTGTCAGCAATGGGTGAACTGCCGACTTTGCCACAACGAAACCTTTGAGAACCACGAAATTGACCGCCACGCCATCCGAAAAATGCGCTGCAGTGGCTGCCAGACTGTCCAGCCGGTGGGATACAATGACCAAATTCTCATGCAAATAACATGCAACTCACTTGTATTACTATGTTTGCAGTGTGCACGCGAGTGTACAAATTGCCAGCTGTGCATGGCAGATTATTTTTGCAAGATTTGCAATCTTTTCGACGACGCTGGAAAGGAAAAGCAAATCTTCCACTGCGATGAGTGCGGCATTTGTCGGTATGACAGTTTTGAACAGGTGACCTTTTCCGATGATGTACTGGTCACTTTCTTTGCTTCTATTATAGTGTCGGTGGGCGTGAAAACTATTATCACTGCAAGAAATGCTGTGGGTGCTATCCACATTCTTTGGCGAACAAGCACAAGTGTTTAGAGGGATCCATGCATCGTGAATGTCCCATTTGTCTAGAGGTAAGTACATCGAATTGATTGCCATAAACTGGTGAAAGGAAAGGAGAGTAACTGTGCATGTGTGAGTTTAGATCACGTTCTCGTCGCTGGAGAGTGTGAATGTATTGCCTTGTGGACATGTGATGCATGTAAGCTGCCACAATGAATACGTGAAGCACAAGTAAGTGCGTTGTCTGGGACGGAGATTGCGTTCCTCATCACTCATATGTCGTGTGTTTATCTATTAGCAACGTCATATGTCCAACGTGTCGAACGTTGATGTTTTCAGAAGAGGAACTGCGTGGAGGACAGGACGAGGACGAGGACGGAGAGAATGAGGATAATGAAGAAGAGAGAGAGCATGAAGACGAAACGGAAGAGGATGAAAGTGAGGATGAAAGTGAAAGAGACAGTGAAAGCGACCGTGAGGGTGGAAGCGACGAAGAGGGTGCCGAAAGAGTGGCCGACTGACGAATAATTTGAATATATACACTACAGTTCTACCATCACACCATGAAAATCTCCATTGTCTTCTTACGTGACGAAAACGCACAAAGCACTGCTTAAATACCCACGCTACAGCATTCTTCTTACAAAAAAATTTACACCAATTTACCCATCTACACGCCAGGATAGCACCATTCCAAATTTGCATTTACGAAAAAGAGAGGCGGTAGAGCGAGGCTGTTTTACAATCTAGCGAGCAAAAATCTTTGTACTGGCTCGCATAGATCACAAAACTACGCGCACAAGTCTCACACTGTGTCCAGGACACGCCGCCGTCGCTCAGCGCTTTTCGTCGGGTTTCGCTTAAGTCTTCCATCGAGATGGTCATTGCAAATGAGCTGCATAGACGAGAAGTGCTCATGTTGCTCCGCTTACTGGCGCCTGCGAGTGCTACAGGCTGCAACTGCATGACTTCTTCCTGCTTGCTGTCGTCGCGGCCGCTGAGCTTCCGCATCAACTTCTTGGTCTTAGCGCGCAATCCCATACTGGCTTTCTCTAATGCTGGTATATTATTCGCCTCTTGTATTTCGCATGCGAAATGCGATTCTGGTGAGGAATAGAGGAGAGAAGAAAAATATGGAAGGAAGCGAACGGTGTGGGTCTGATTAGCAGGTGACAAGAGGAGGATTGATGGATGCACAATTGACAATGTGCGGGAGCGATGTTGCTTGTCTGACTGGGCCATCTTTTAGCAATCCAGGCGATTCTATTGGCTAAAATTAGAGATAGGGCTCTTTCACTCAACACACCTCACTAGGAGAACAGACTGATGTTCTTCTATGTGGAACGTACACTTCAGAGGTCATATGAGATACGAAAGTAACTCAGCAAGAACTTCCTGTTTTCTTGTTTGGACCCGACTTGACCAGCAAAAGCTAATTAAGACTAGACGGCCGCGGAATAGCCATCTCTGACACCTGGACTCCATGAATACAGACGAGTAGGTATTCATTCTTAAGAAAGATGTTTCTAGCAGCATTGGCATCTTTGCCAAGGATAAAGTTGCAGTGAGGACAGCCAGACTTTGTGGTACTTCATCGTGTGGTTGATTCTCCTACATTGAGAACAAGCCTTTATTGTATAATGTTCCTCACACTCGATCACGCATCCTCTAGTCCTTTCCATCTTGTACTTCAATAGCACCTTGAACTTATAATGAGATCACGTGAGTATTGTTTTTGATGCCTTGCTTGACATCCTTTTTTGCTTGGACATCAGCTCCGAGGTCCCGAAGGACTTCGTGGTAGTTGTTCGATAACTACTTGGAGATTTTGTGATACATGTCTGACATCATCGCTTTTGTCCGTTGGAAAACCTGATACAAAAACACAATCAAGCTTTCATATAGATATTGTACACTCAAACTTTGGTAGATGATCTATATTTGTGCATACCTTTTAACTGAAATCAATGTCGTCAATGCAACCAAAAGAGAACGAGAAAAAAGCATCAAGTGGCACTCGAAATCCAAAACTGAGATGATAAACGACCTCGCTGCTAGAATTGAAGAGTTTATTACAATAATAATTTTAGCTGAGATCTACTATGATGCTTCTGCTAAGTTCGAATCAGAATCATGTCTGTAGAAGATGTTTCAAAAAAGTTTATGCCACTGAGTTAGAGCTGCAGAAGGTTCTCCGTATTGCTAAATTAGAATGGAGAGAGCGCTCACCATCGACGAAAACACGACGGTGGGCGAGGATCATCACGAGTATAACTTATTTGGTTCATTAGGAGCTTCGGCATCGTCTTCGTCCTCCGTTGGCATGTCAGCACCTGGAAAACTTCCCGATGTGGACGAAGATCGGCACCTATCTGATTTGTTGGAAGCCCCAGAAAAGCCGCCACCTCCAGTTAATGATCCGGCACCGGAAGTACTGCCACCTCCACAAGTGCTTGCACCGCCTGCAAAGATACCAGTAGTGGATAAACTACCACCGACTGAGGAAGATCATGATTTGTTTGGTGTATCAGCATCTTCTTCGTTTAAGTCGGTTCCAGAGATCCCAATACAACCTACAGATAAACCAGCAGCAGTAGAGAAGCCAACACCGACACATGACGATCACCATCAGTATGATCTGTTCGGCCCATCTACAGCTTCTTCTTCGCTTGCTACCACGGAATCAACAGTCTCATTATCAGAAAAAAAAGTGGGTGAAGAGGAGTTTGAGCTTTTCCCATCTACAGCTGAGGTTTCTGTCGCTCAGACTGCTGAAATCGTATCCCATCCGGCACCATTGCGTGCAGAAACACGATCGTCGGCACTTCCACCAGCATACAAACAGTCAGGAAATGCAGTGGATATCATTGCTGTGAGAAGCACGACAGATGAATATTACACCACCCCATGGCATGTACGTACGATCCACAGAAATGCATAGACGGGCTAGATCGGATTGTAAAGTAACTAACATCTAACCTGTGTCTGTGCTGCAGGTGTCATTCTCTTGGTCTCGCTTTCGGTCGAGTTGGTACACTGGAGTAGGCGATATGGTCAAGATTTTTGTCAATGGGAAAGAATTACCGACCAAGATGCAACTGCTGGAACGTGGACGTTGCGTTTTTATCACTGGTAGGAATTACACTTCTGGAGTGTAGAAGTGGACAATTAGCTTACTTCCCCTATTTTCGTTTTTTTGCCATTAGGTGGATTGACGCCGCCGTTGATAGAACTAAACTATGTGAATCTCAGCGACAAGCATCCAAACCATGTTCGCTTTGAACACTATCAAAAGTCCACCGATACGGTTCGGTATGTGGATGGCAGATTGCACGTGTGGGGACCAAACGAATCTATTGTCGTGGTTGACCTCGATGGTACATTGACGATCAGTGACGTGGAGGGCCATATTCGAACAATTCGTCTCGGCCAGTATGACTTTCTCCATGCTGGTGCCTGTGATTTCTTCTCGAAACTCCACGAATTAGACATGCGCATAGTGTATTTAACAGCGCGACCAATCGATTGGGCTACTGCTTCAAGAACGCATTTAGAGAATGCAAAACAACAAACGCGTTCGCTGCCTCCAGGTCCACTCATTACCAATTCCAACGGACTGACTGGTGCTCTCATGACGGAGGTGGTAAATAAAAATCCGCACATCTTCAAGGCCCAGGTATTAAACGAAATTCAGCTCACACTCATCCACGCTGGTCGCGTTACAGAACACCCTGTGTTTGTTGCTGGCTTTGGGAATCGACCCACCGACATCGTCGCCTATGAACAAGTCGGAATGGATCCATCCCTCATTTTTATGCTTGATACCTACTCAAACTTGAAGGCGTCGTCCGATCCTCGTATTTACGAATCGTATTCCGATCCAAACGCGTTGCTGTGGCTTCTTCCAAGGTTGAAGCACCGCGTTCCCATCGAGAAAGTGGGAAAGATTGACGACTACACTGTTCGCGAACTTGTCCTTGCCGAAGATCGCGAACAACTTCTCATGGCTGAGCGTCAGGCTCGGCGAATGCAAGAAGAAGAATATGCACGAGCGCGACAAACTTCAGACAGAATTTCTGCCTATCACGGTAGTTTCTAATTGAAAGGGGTCATTGATTGTATAAAGTAGTAGCTACCGCTGATTGTACAAATTTGAATTGATCCAAACAAACACAAACAATAGACAAAAATGTTTTCCGTTTCTTTCTTCCTTATATGGTTTACCATCATAAAAAATACCTTAGCGAGAGAGGCATCGTCCTCCAACACTGTAACCTAGACATGAATCGTATCAAAGGGGATCACATAAGACCAGACTAAACCTGTTGTTGCTGATCCAAGGATTCATTCGCGATTCAAAGGGTAGAGCCGAGTTGGACAATGTGAGGGTAGCATGGCAAGGTCAAGAAGTCCCCAAGATCATCATCAGTCAAAAGCTTGCCAACAATTTCTCCACCCAAAGCCCATTTGTTGCCCTTGCGAGCATTCAGCGAGTGAGTCTGAACACACTTCTTCAAAATATCCAAAACCAGGGACTTCGTAATGACTTTGCCATCCGCAGTCTTGCAGCCGTGACGAACCCATTGCCAGACTTGAGCGCGAGAGATTTCAGCCGTGGCAGCATCTTCCATCTTGTTGTGCAGAGGAATGCAGCCACTTCCTCGGAGCCAGGCTTCTGTGTACACAAGGGAGACATCAACGTTTTCTTCCAAACCCTTGTATGTGATTGGACCTGTAGGAGGTTGAATCAAATCGTACGCAGATGTATTCTTGCCGGCTTCTGGGATGTAAGAAATCTGGTTTGGCTTTGGCATACCCTTGTTGAAGACTTCCGTAGCAATTTGCACAAGGCCAGGGTGCGCAACCCATGTGCCATCATGACCAGCTTGAACTTCACGAGTCTTATCTTCGCGGACAGCGCCCAAAATTTGGTCGTTCAATGCCGGGTCGTTCTTCACTGGAATCTGGGCAGCCATACCACCCATAGCATGGGCACCACGGCGATGGCAAGTGCGCACAAGAAGCTTCACGTAGGCATCCATGAATGGCGTGGTCATGCCCACCGACGACCGATCCGGGACAACGAACTTAGGATGGTTACGGAGTTTCTTAATGTACGAGAAAATGTAATCCCAACGACCACAATTCAAGCCGGAAGAATGCTCACGCAATTCGTACAGAATTTCCTCCATCTGGAATACCGCCACAATAGTTTCAATCAACACAGTCGCACGGATGGAGCCACGTGGAACAGCTAGATAGTCCTGCGCTGCTACAAACACGTCGTTCCAGAGACGAGCTTCCAAGTGATGCTCTAGCTTTGGCAGGTAGAAGTATGCACCCGAGCCACGAGCCGCCAACTCATGGGCATTGTGGAAGAAGTAGAGACCAAAGTCAAAGAGAGAACCAGACATAATCTGGTTGTTCACGAGCACGTGTGCTTCATCCAAGTGCCAGCCACGCGGACGCACCAAAAGGGTGGCAATGTTCTTGTTGAGCGTGTACTTCTTGCCCGTTTGCGGATGCGTGTACGAAATCGTCTTGCGCACAGCATCAATCAAGTTGAATTGGCCGTCCACCTGGTTGAACCAGGTGGGTGCAGTCGAGTCTTCGAAATCGGCCATGTAGCACTTCGATCCCGAGTTGAGTGCATTGATGACCATCTTTCTGTCGACTGGGCCGGTGATTTCCACACGACGGTCTTCAAGGTCTTTCGGGATGGAGGCCACCTGCCAGGCACCTTCACGGATATACTTGGTATCTGGAAGGAAATCGGGCAGTACACCAGCATCTAGTTCCTTTTGTCGCTGAATACGATCCTGTAGCAGTTGCTGACGTCGCGGTTCGAATTGCACATGCAAGTAAGCGAGAAAGCGCAATGCATCGGGAGTGAGGACGCGACGGAATTCATCAGTGACGTGACCGAGTACGCGGACATCGGCAGCAGTGGTTTGGAAAGTCGACATTTTCTTTCTCCTGGAGCTTTTTCTTCTTCTTGCGTTTGTGTGGACCTATGGACGCAAATGCGGAAATGAGTAAAGTGCCGAGATGAGATGAAGACGTGAAAGGGCGGATAAGGGAAACAATGACCATCACTCTGATGTTTAAATAAAATGCGATCTTCAAGGCAAGTCTATCACGCAGGTGATTGCTCAAAACGCAATATCCAGCCAATCAGAGCGCTTTTCGATTCCCATTCAAGGGAACGGCTTGACGTTCGTCGCGTCATCGACAACGTTAGGTTTCCATAGATCTCGGCGTTTGTAAGTGGAGCGGGTAGGGGATCAGACAGCGGACGAGTACCCCTTACCCTTTTAATGGACGCTTCCATACGATTTTTGCTTTATCATTCTTGGTTCTGCTGACGAAACATGCCAATGTGACGTGTGGAGCTTGAAGTTTCTGCTCATGCTGAGCGAATGCGCTGGTTTCCTCACAAAATTCCTGACGTGAGACCGTAATGCTTGACCTTGGACGGTGAGTGATGATGACGGAAATGACTCATGGACGGATGGCTGGTGGCGACAGTGAAGGGCTTGGATATGTCGATGGCAACATGGAGCGGAACGATATTTTTTGCTTCTTCGATGAGGAAGATGATGGTACTGAAGGACGGACGCTGCATTGGATCTGCTTCCCAACAGGCTTTCATGAGCCGTTGAAGAATCTCTGGGATATGTGGCCGTAGTTCTGGACGAAGGTCTTCATGCGCCACCATGTACGCTAAATTAATGGGATCTTGTTCCAGATATGGCTTCTTGAAGCAAAACAACTCCCTGGATGAATAGCAATTATGCATAGCACCGTAAGCTACACAACAAACCCTTTCTCGCCACATCCAACACACGTACCAAAGCACGATGCCGTACGAGTAGACATCGATCTTCTCCGAATAATCTTCGCCTCGGAACACCTCTGGCGCCAGCCATCGCGGTGTACCACACATGGTTTGAGCATTGGTATTGCGGTCGAGACTCCGAGAGAGCCCAAAGTCGCTCAGTTTGCAGCGAAACGTCTCAGTGATGAGCAGATTCTCACCCTAGAGAAGTGAGTTGATTGGGTTAGTCCCCTCAAATCCATGTGTAGCACAAGGTGACCATATTTAGAAGTATTTACCTTAATATCTCGATGCAGCACAGCCGGGTTGAGCGCGTGCAAATACGCGCAGGCTTTGGCACAATCGTGTGCAATCTCGAGTGTGAGCCCCCATGTGATGTTGAGTTGTTTGCTCTGCGCGAGTTGCAGCAAATCCACTAGCGAGCCGGCACACAATTCGGTCAAAAGGCAAAACGTCGGTGGTTCGAGTACTGCGCCAAGAAACTGGACAATGTTGGGATGCGTGAGGATGGAGAGAATCTCGAGCTCGTTTTGGAAATTTTCGATCGTCTTGGGTGAATAATGCGTAATGAGCAGCCGCTTGACAGCCACGTGCTTGCCTTTGTAGAAAGCCTTGTAGACCACGCCGAAGTTGCCCGTACCGATCTGGTTCTCGATCTGGATGTCTTCAAAGGGCACCTTGAGTCCAAAGAAGAGATTATTTTCAATGCGCATAGACTCAGTGAGCGGACGAATCTTGTGCGTTTTGTTGGAGAGCGCAACGTAGACGAGTGTGCCTGCTTGAATCGCGGATTGGAAGTGATGGGTCTGTGGCGACACCGTAACCGGTTGGCGAGACATGAAGCAGCCCATGAGAGAGCAAATCTTGGATGTAGGTCACGTCTTGCAATATATCGGTGTGTGTTGTCATAACTACGATAGCACCTATCTAAATATGCAAACGGCATTAATGCTATATATATATTCTATTTGGATACACTGGATAGATTTGTGTACATAGTGCATGCTTACTGATCTGCAGTACATAGTAACGCCACACCGCGAAGTGTCCAATGCAGTGGACGATGGTCACGCGACGACAGAACTACTGAAAAGATGTAGTACCGATCAGTGCGGAGTGCGTACTTGTAGCACGGTGCTTCGTATCCACCGTATGGACCGTAGTCGTTCGTGCGATTCTTCTTCTGGGCTTTAGTGGTTGCAGTCACATACACTACTGGAAGTAGAGCAAATAGTCGTTTGGGTTCGGCTTCGACGAGAGTGCCGTCGGCTTTATTCCACGCAGCGCCATCCACAAGGAGACCATGCAGGAGAATACCGTCGCGCGGGGGTTGCTTGATTTGTTCGATGCGTTCGTAATCAGTCACCTCGCTGTGATATACGACATCATCTAAAGCCCACCGTTCACTGGCGTGATGTCGCGTGACTTCCTGCGCCATAGCGGTTAAGAAGCCTTGCGGATTTGAAAACCCTGCCAGCCAGTAGCTATGTGGTCGACCGCGCTCAAGCCATGTTCGTAATTGAACCGTGCGGTCGGTCAGGCCAGTAAACCACTGACCGAGTGTCGACGATAACCACGAGATTTCGTCTCCAGTGGTTCGATAGATCCAAGAACGAGGTACCTTGCCATCAAAAATAGCATTGATGGTATTGCGAATGACCGGTGTCGTGGCAATCTCGCCAAGAATTGCGCGTTGAGCCTCTTCGAGTGTGTTACGCACGATAGAGATAACTTGTTGAAGACGCTGAATCTCTTGATACAGAAAGACATTCAGTGGAACTTCTATCCCACCCAATTTCGTTCGGATGGCTTGAATGAATTCATCTTCCACGAAGTTATCTGGGATGGCTGCCATGAGCTCGTTGCTTTTCTTCATCACAATGTCTTCTCGCGTCTCACCACGCGCAGAACTCTGATCCTTGGGTTGTGTTTCCATAATAACATTTAAGAGTGACGTTACTTCTTTCACGCGATATGTCAGATCTGCATTCGGATGAAGGCCAAACACTTCCGGAGAATCCACTTTTGGGAATCCACTGATGACTCGCTGGAACTCCTCGATCTCGTTAGCGTTAGGAATGCAATAGTTGTACATTGGTTGCTGTCCCTTGGAGACGGCTGTCTCGGGTGAGAACGAAAACGAATTGCTCAGAACAGTCGGATTCAGCCAAGCTTCACAATAAGCTTTAAAGAGGCGACGATCCATTTCGTCCGTGATTCTGCCTCCGTATTGCACTTCAGCAACCATGTACTGAACTGTAGCCCACGAAAGACTGGATGTGTAGAGGTGCTTCTCCAGAAAATTGATCGCAGCACTGAGGTCCCCTGTATTGAATTCGTATGGGACACAGAAGCCTAGTGCCCCAAACTTGCGTCGCTCCTGTACAACTGAATGGAGGAAGCAGAATGCAAAAAGTAGTGTCCGCCATTGCGACGACTCAATCCGGTCGAGCTTGTCCTGGTCTACAAGAACGGTATACGATCTCAACATTCCTGCACGGAGCCCGGAGGGTGGCTCGTTAGTGACTTTTGTGCATTTCTGCAATAGCGATATTGGAAATGCGGGATGTGGTTCCGATGTCATAAACAACCGAAACTCTGGTGAAGCATTTTCTCTCGCTTTGGAAAGGATATCATCCATGGTTTCCATAAATGGCAGCCCCAAGTGACAATTCTGCAATAACACCCACGAACCATTAAGCATTGCTACCGTGATTGCTTTGGATGCCACCACTTCCTGTCCTTCTCCCATTGAGATGGACTGGACCGTTTGTCTTTTCTTTCGAGCGAAAAGCTCAATCGATTCTGTCGGATCAGCCCCAGAGGAGAGTAAATACAGCGCAGGAGCTTCTGGGAGCATCTCATTGTAAACACCTTCCACTGTGTCAGTCACGGCTTCTGTGTAACGAGGACCCATCCCAGGTAGTTTCGCCAAGCTTGAGCCAGTGCTGGCTTCTATGATTTCCAAAGCTTTGAGAAAATCACTTACTGCCAAAATGGTTCGATCTTCTCGCAACGACCGAATTAACAGTAAGCGATGGAAGTGTAAAGTTGCTGTCATCGAGCGTGGATCAAAAAGCATGCTATCGTAATCAGGCAGTGGGAGTTTTTCTGGTTCATTATCCTCATACCACTTCTTCCAGAAGCTTTCACTCCGCTCCAGATCTGTTAGTAGATTCCGGAAATGTGCCTTTTCACTTGCAAGTTGCACAGCATTTAGCCATGCTTGATTAGTCATCCAGTTGAATGGTTTCGGCTGGTCTGAAGAGAGCTTTCGAGATGCGCCAGCCTTGAGAAACAACATGACATCGGATGGCAGAATACATTCAGCGGTCACAAGAATCTTCAAGGTGATCATCAGCAAGAAACTTAGTTTGTCCTTTTCATATAAACCCCGATTCATGTATCGATACACTATATATGTCAATGTATCAATGATGTTGCTGACACGTTTCGAAGCCAAAGATGAGCGCTCCGAAATATCAATTGCTTTTCGAAACAGCACAAGAAACTGATCCAACGAGATCTGGTACATCACATTTACCGCTGAAAATTCTACGATTCCAAAGTACAACACAGATCCACGAGTAGCCACTGGTCGATAGTGTTCGCGTTTTTCGTCAATACCCTTCTTCATCTCTTCGGCCGCCACGATTTTATCGTTAACTTCCGTTGCCTTCACCTTGGTTTCGGCTAGAACAGTTATCAACTCCAAGTCATCAAGTAGGTTCCCAGTGTTAGCCGAGAGTCGTTCTAGTAAGAGGGAATCAAGAGCCACAAGCGCTTTCGAGTTGGCATTCAAGTCGAACTGAACTCGGAGAAGCTGTTCTTCCAGAGATTTTTGTTCTTTCTGAATTACACGAGCCAACAACTGTTCTTCAAGTCCCTTTTGAGTGACCGTAAAGTCGACTATCATAGTTCGTGCTTGAATTTCCGGAGAAAAGTGTGGATTCGGTAGTCGCGTCGACATGTACAGCTGGAAATCATCATGATATTCACAGACTCGGTCCAGAATGGTCACAAATTTTGTCTTCGCTTTGCTGACAATGTTCTTATCGAGTACGTTGTTAAGCATTGGATCGATCTCTTGGTCAACGCTATCGATAACTAGTGTTTTACCCTCGCTTACACAATGTTCCAAATGATCCCGAAGTTTTACATGTGAAATTGAAATTACACCACAGGATGGAAGACGGTCAGCTTCTCGATTTGTTACCCATGCTATTGCCTGACCTTGCGGATCTATGAGCAAAGGAAAGCGACTGGCTCGTGCAACTAAGATACCATTTTGGATTGATAATGAGTCAGACGGGAGACCTTGCAATTTCCAGTCACTGATGGTTCCCGCATCGCCCAAAAACGCGTCCACGGAGAAATCTTTTGTTATAGGAATGTGTTTGCGAGTCAATTCATCTGGAATGCGCTTTTGGATCAGCAATTCACGGTAATCCCGGTTGAAAGGACCGCAATAACATAGAAATGCCGCGGCCAATGCACAATCGCCTACAAGATGCAGCTTGCGCTCCACGAATCGATTCGAATCCTCCGTCCAGCGCTGTTTTTCTCCACCTAATCCACTGATCAGAGCAGTAGCTTGTTCCATTTTCTTCTTTGTTGCATAGGCATACTCTTCGACTTTTGCTTTCTCCTCCATTTGCGCTTGAAAATCTTCTTGGAGCCGTGTCAAGACGCTCTGGCACTTGATCAACTTTTCTTCAGATGCCTGCAGACTTGCCTGTGCTGCCTCGAATTTTCCTTCTGCGATGCGAAGTGCTTCTAATTTTGGTTTAACAACTTTTGAGGCTTCGTGATACATGGTCATTGCTTTCACCCAGCAAAATAAGCCCTCAGCTGCTTTTGAGGCATTTTTTGCGCTCGCAGCATTAAACCCATCAAGCTCCATGTATGGAATCATCAGTTCGATCGTTTCTTCATTGATATTATCCTTTTGATACTTGGAAAAGTGGAAAATGTTTTGCAGGAAGCGCATATCTGCTAGCATCCCAGACTTGACGATCTGGAAGGAATCCAATATGTAGTCAAACGTTTTTTTATCTTTGCCCACACCGAGTGTCACAGACGATTTCTCTACTTTCAACAACGGTGTCATTTGTAGTATTGCCACACAGTCAAAAATTAATTTGATGATATCGCCTGGTTTTGCAAGTTTCTTGAGCTCGTTTAAGTCATTGGGCTTTATGCTGCTCACAGCACGCTCGGCTTCGTCCAAGAATGGCTGTGCCTTCTTCAGATCTTGTTCAGCAGCTTCTTTTTCTTGGAAAATCACCAACGAGTCGGACTCACATTGCTCTTTAATTTTCTGCACAATGTCGTTCTCTTTCTTGGCTTCTAGGGATTTAACTTGTAGATTTTCCAGCATTTTATTCGCTGCTGCCTCAGCAAGAACTAGTTTCGCCTCCTCCTCTTTGAGAATCACTTTCATCTTCTCAACATCCTGACCACCCTGGATGAGCTTCTGAAGTCCGATGTTGATTGAACTTTCATTGCGATTGATTTCGGTCAGTTTTTCCTGATATAACGTCTTGTATGATCCCAAAAAATGCAAAAATGACCGTGGCGTTTGAAAGACGTGCCGCCGCATCTTTGCGAAGTACTCTTCGCAAGTATCCGTCACTACTTGATGAATGTGACCCATTTGCGTGATTAAATTCTCCTTTACAATCGACGAACTTTCAATGAAAAAGTTTTCCAGGTAACCTTGGCTCACTGCCACAAGTGCTTCCTCTGGCCAAGGCAAGAACCAATCGATAGTGCAGCCGTTGATCAGGTTTGGGAACTCATGACATCTATCAGCAAAATTTTTGCTGACCGGTGATAAACAAAGAATCATATGGAGGTTCGCTCGAACACGGTCGTAAAAGAATCGTGTAAGGTTATCAATCGTGTCTGGAAGCTCTGGATGTGTTTTATGCATGATCTGGCGTAATTCACTCGCCATGACTGTGAGTTCGTCCCTGGGAAATAGCCCAGGAATCTCTCCAGTCGCCAAAAATGAATTAATTTGTTCTAAGAAAGATTCATCTTTGATTTCTGCCTCCGTAATGATAAAAGACACCCCTTTGCCTAATTGACCCGCAACTTTAAACAACGCACGGATATCATCCAAGAACGACGCGAGAGTGTACGTCTTGGTCACTGTGATCTGAACGACTTGATTGCCTTCGATAATCGATGCCAAACGCGCCAAAGACTGTTTGCCAGATCCACCAACTCCGACAAGCATCATATGATTCTGAGGCATTCCCAAAACTCGAGTGATTCTCACCAGATGCATAAGTGCTTCGTCAAAGAGAATCAGCGATAGTCTCTTTCCTGCATTATCTTTGTTAAACTGAGCAAGTAGTGTCTCCACACGACTGCGAACAACTTGAAGACTTGGTGCATTTTCGTAATATTTCGGAGCCTCACTAGTAACTTCCCCATATTCATCAACCTCGGCTTCTCGAAGAAAGTCAACAAACACAATTGGTGGCTCATCTTTCTTTTCTTGCTTTGTCAAGGATAACTTTTGAAGCACGGAGTCAGCAATTAAATTGCTTTCATCACGAAAGCGTTGTTTATCCTCTTTTGTCACCAATTTGTCGCCAAATACACGCTCACTCTCATGACGCCACAACTTTACTAACAGTTTTTCTGACACAATACTGTCTAAAGGAGCACGGAGGATGCCTTGGAAGCAACGAGCCAGCTCTCGCATACTGAAGAAGTAGTGAAATTTTTTAGGTGTTGGAAGCATCGATTTACGCATCCACATCCACACATGAATAGATGCCGTTGCCAATTTGGCTGCAACCTCTAAAATCTGTTTTCTAGCACTGTTGTCGATGCTAGCGAAGTGCCACTTAGACATTTGTCCATAGATCGCCTCCACCACGTCTGTAGATGGAGACAGAATATTTAAAATGACGAAGTGCCGCTTTAGACGATTTGGGATGTCATTTTTGCCTCCCTTTGGATGACTCATCGCGGCGAGATAGTCAAGATCCTCCAGGACCTTGATGTCCCCACGCTTGTCCTTATCGAGAAAGCACAGTGTATTTGTTTCTATGAGCTGGCGAACGACCTCCAAAGTTGGTTGATCTCCCCAACTGTTCGGCATTGGCATGGACATATCGTCCAAGAAAAGCGTGAGCTTCTTCCCACTCGCGGGTCCGAATGTTTTTCCACCCCGCTTCTCTAGTTCGTTTTCAATGATAGTCTGAAAGACCCCAGGAAGACTGGATCCCGAAAAAATGATGCTTTTGAAAGACAAGACATCTGAGTTTCGGATGTAGTTCTCGAAAAAAAGTCGAGCGATGGTAGATTTACCAGTTCCTGTCTCCCCAATGAGCATTACCGGAAAATGATTGGAATGCAGGTGATTTATCAGGTAGAGTGATCGCAACGTGTCGGTTGTAGGGATTATCAGCCGCGCGATGTTGTCCTCTTTCTGTAGCATGTTATCTGGAACTTCCAATGTCCATTTCTCCCACTCCAGTGTCGATGGATGAAGAAAATGATCAAAAATGGTCGTCCCTTTTTCGCCACCTCCTTCGCCTATTCTTCCTGGGAAACCTATGGAAGTTGCTCTTTCACCCAAATAATTATTCAACCTGATACGGTCATTCAAATCCAGTATGCCTCCAAGCGTCCATGCCAATGCGAACGTAAACAGTCGCCCGAGCTCCACGTCCAAGTCACTCAACGGCTCGCTCAGCTCGCATGTTCGTAGAAGACTACGCAACAGATTGAGACATGCTTGCATAATCGCCACACGAGGAACTGCAATAACAGGATGACAATGGCGAGCAATAAACTCAAAGAGATGACCTGGACCGTTAGAAACTGAAGTTTTGCTACTCCCTACGAGCTTGGAGATGTGCTTCTTGAAAAGATCACGGTGAGACTCAGGCTGAATCAAGAGCCATCCTTCTACTACAGGCTCCCAATCCAGATCAGTGTCACTGACGTAGATGATGCCTGCCCGGGAAACGGTGGCGGGAGAAGCATTCCGTAAATCTTCCACTTCAAACATTAGCTTGCAGTTTTCAGTCATTGGAATTCGTTCGCCGTTTGCGAGTGTCAGGATTTTGTTGTCATCCAACACTGTATTGAGATTTTCGATCCAGATCGCGTCCACTGGGCCGTCACAAACAATCCAGGATACGTCTTTTCTTGATCGATCATTAAATTTGGACCAAATCGCGGCAAAGACGCCATCAACCCATTCACCTGAGAGTTTGTCGGTTTCTCCAAACATTTCCTCCGGACGAATTGCTTTCGGATTCATACGAACTTGCTTGTGTGGGGTCTTTGTGTAACTACTCAATGCTGACTGTAGAGTTCGAAAGATCTCAGACTTTCCTGAACCAGCAGGTCCAACCAAAATGATACCGTGTCGAACAATAGTGGTATCATAGAATTGTAGAACTTTGATCGTCCACGCCGGATAAGCGATTCGGTTGTTCTTCTCTAGTACTTGTGTAATGGCTACACTAATCTCTTTGTTCTTGTTGGAGGGAGTATTCTCGATACCTGGAAAAATATCTTTTAGAAGAGACAAGAAGATTGGGATATCTTGTGCCACAAGCTTTGACAAGTTCATGTCTCGAAGTGTCGTCATCAATAACAGTTCTTCATTCGCCATGAGATTGTCTCGTTTCGTAGTACCAGCTGTTCGTAAAACGGACAAAATGTTTCGCAGTCCAAAGTCGTAGTGACGCTGTTTGGATAACTGTTCTTCGCAGATTCCGTAAAGCGTTTTAAACTTTCTCGCGAGTTCTGCAAATGAGTCATATCCAACTGAGCATAGCTTGACTTTCATAATGATTTCACGATCTGGTACCATCATGGAAACTCCGCGAAAAAGTACTTTGAGATTTTCTGGAAGTTCTTGTCGTCCCTGATATCCAGGATTCATGGTGATGAAATATGCAGCATCCTGATTAAGTGTAATTGCTTGTGGATCTCCTGGAAATGAAAACGTCGTAGCTTGTAAACGCTTAGCATTGGTGATTGCTAGCACTTGCTGCGCGACCACTGACAGTACTGGAAGCTCGATGCGATTAAACTCATCAAAGCAACCCCATATACCACCTTGGCACAGACCTTTAAAAATCTTGGCCATATCGGAATATCGCTGCTGGTCAGTGCAATTAGTTACGATAACATATACACCAAGACTCCGACCCAAATCTTTCACTGTTTCCGTTTTCCCTGTTCCAGCTGGGCCAGCAGGAGCTCCACCTAAATACATTCCCAGAGCCTGTGAGAGCGTAATATATGCGCGATCGGTTAGAGGTGTGATCACAAGGCGCTCTTTGCATCCAAGATATTCAAACGCATATTTGAATTCCACGTCACAGATTGAGATTAAGCAGGCATCAGGACCCACATGATCAAATGCTGGCGATGATTTCCAATAAAACCGTGCTTGTTTAAGCCATTCAAAATCGTTTGCGTCTGCAATCTTCTTCTCTTTGTATAATTTACAAAGATCCAAAAAGCAGTCTCGCTGGTGTACTTGAATCGTAATTAGGGTCTCCACTTTTGTACGTGTCATTTTTGTACCAAGATCGGTTAGACACCAAGACGACAACTCGGATAGCATTGTGCCATGTTTTTTCGCTGTTTGCTGCATTATCCCCTTCGTGGTTCGACATTTTTGAAGCGCTTCTTGGCATTCTGCTGTCCAGCTAAGTTGTATACCAAGTAATGTAAATTGCCCACAGTACTTCGTCACAAATTCCTTAAGTGAACCAGTGTTGCACTCGGCGGCAGCCTGGCGACATATTGATTTCATTGTACGACACATCTCCTTTTCAAGCATACCAAGCCAATCTTCAATATTTCCATCTGCCACCACTGCCGTCACCAATGAGATCACTTCTTCATCTTGAGCAACAACCGATTTAAGTTGTAGTATCTTGCGACGATCACCACCGGCTTTGTTTTCATGCACCACATGATCCACACTATCGAATATCTTTTCATAGTATTGCTGAATTGCCATAGGATCTGAGCCACGTGAGAGAATGAGGAGTAACAACGGATTTGAAACGAAATAGAATCGAGGGAATTTTTTACGCTTTTGCTCGAGGTATCCCTCCAATGACTTCTGGCATTTCTCCAGTTCGCCAAATAGAATCGGCAATGTGCTGCGTAATAATTCATTTGAGCAGCATCCAACAACGAATCCAATTTCAGATGCTTTAGTCATAACCTTAATCCAATCTTTGTCGATCTTTGCAAACTTCTTTGCCTCCAAAGGCATCTGTTTCGCAATGTCTCCACCCGTAAAGACAGACTCTAGCGACATCCATAGTGTCTGTACTTTAACCCACAGCTCTAATATATCTGCTGTATCTGAAAGTTGAGCCAATTTGGCCTGGACACTGTCTTTAAAGTAAACTACATGGCGCATGCTCAGCATCGCCTGTAACTGTAGTTGCCCATCTTCCAAATCCTCAATAACGGCGCCATACCCTTTCAAAATTGGTACATTTCGCGATCGCCACTCTCCAAACGTGAACGACGCCCCAGCCCAGCGCTCTTTAATGTCTTTGATCTTGTTTTCAATCTGCAGTTGCTTTTGTGCACTCTCACAAATATATTCGACTTCTTCCTTACAGTTAAGCAACTTTGCGTCGAGAACATCATGAAACTTGAAGCTTTCGCTTTCAAACGGCAATATCACATTACATGCTTTCATGACGTCATCCCAGTGTCGTGGTTTGATGCTTTCGCGACTCAGTTCACGAATCACAGGAAGCACTTCCAGGAACTCGTTAATATCTATCCGAAGAATACGATAGGCTTCCCATTCGCACAACACTTTTGGCAGTTTTTTGCAACGTTGATCAAAGCCACTGAATGAATCGGTCATGCGCTGGATATTCGCACTTACTTGACTCCATTGTAGACTCTTAAACTCCTCCATTGTGTTCACTACATCCATGTAGAGCCCATAAAGTTGGTCGAGGAGAGCTAGTTCCTTTTTTGTGCGAACCAGTTCAGGATATTCAGTAGGTCTCATGCCGAAAAGCTCCTCTCCTGCCAAATAAACCTCAAATTTCCTTTCTCGAATTGTAATGAGGTCTTTGAATCGGTTGAGTCGCTCGACCGCTTCGGCAGGTTGGAGACCAGATACCATAGGGCCGTGTTCATTATACTCACTACGAAATTGGAGCACATCAACTTGGAAATCTTTTACATCCTTGATAAGTTGTTTCTTGAATACTCCTTGAACCTCGGAAAGGTTGTCTGTCACTTCTTCGGCATAGTCGACTAATTTCCGCCAGGAACTCCGGATGACGCTTTTCTGATCCATTTCTTCCTTATCCATGTACCCACCTGGAAGGTAGTGCTCCAACATATCGTACATATCCGTGATGGGGTTAATCTCCATCTCGATTGCAGACTCTCGCTCACGTATTTCTTTCAAAACACCCATAACAAACCGTAGTGTATCCAATGATTCAACTTGCGTATTGAGCTTCATGGTCGTTACACGGATATATTCCATAAGGTTGGTTAGTGCCGTTCGCGCCTGCTGATGCACTTTATCAGAGTACTGAACTTTCCATTGGCGGCATTCATTTCGTAACTGAAGCTTGAGATTCTTGGTGTTGAGTGAAAGTACTGCAATGTTATGAACAGGTGCAATATGATTAATTTCGGCTTCCACAATCATGAAATTCTTTAACTCATTCTCAAAATCCTGGATGAGCGGATTACGTTTCATGAATTGATTATACCGAAACTCCATATCTTCTTTCCATAACCAATCGTACTTTTTGAACGTTGTGAGATACTCATGTACGTGATTCTTCGTCCCGTGCAGAGCTCCGGTGAGAAGGATAGCCACTTTTATAATCTCTGTGTCACATCCGAGCTTCTCAAAGAGACTGACCCTAGATTGTTCTGGTATTATGTTCTGTTGACCCCATTCGTATAGGCTCTTGGAGCATTTAAGCACCGCGACGGCTGATCGATTGATTGCTTTTTGGATGTCATCCAAAGACGGGCTGAGGCGAACCGACGGCACAGAGAGCTGAACATCCACTTCGAAAAATGGACGTTCGAGAAAAAGAAACCCAGTACCAGCTTTGGAGCATACGCGTTTTTTGATTGCATTAAGGGACTGCTTTGTGCTGTTAAGTAATGCACGATAGAACAAATTCTTGTAGAAACTTCGAAAGGCATCCATGGCCTCCACATCACATGTAATGGCAGCTTGGCCATTTGCTGTTTCCTCCGAATTTGTTGACGTGTCTATCGTGTATTCGGACATGAGTCGAAGAACGTCTTCCACAGCATTTTCAATTTCAACGTTCTTCGCGCTAAGCAAAAGTGTAACCTGCGCAACGTGTTTCTCCTGCATTCGTACGAAATCATCCAAAGCAAAAGATTGGTCAGTTGGCAAATGCACGAGTGACGCTTTCGAAACTACTTTCAAGTTTTTTTCGATGCGGTTTTCGATGATATCGTAGACGTTATTAATTAGCTCTTCCAAACGCTGGAGGCCAAAGTGAGCTTGCGTTTTGTATGCATCGATATTCATACTTGTCCACGTCAGTGTAACCATCCCGGGACGAAGTTTTTGTTGCAGATCCTCTAAATGTGGCTTAAGAAGCGTAGCTGTAACTGGAATGATCTTGGAAATGACGCGATCATATTCCTTCAATGTGTATGTTAGATCATTGTAGTACAATTTGAACTTATGTTCCTGGAGCATGACCATCTTGGCGTTTTCCGGTACTTCGATGCCCATGCGATCGAGACATTTTGCTTCTCGTATCAGCTGAAGGATTTCTTTATCAAAATTGACATATAGTTTTCCGGTTTCAGGGTGTCGAATTATAAGGGTGGCATGCAATCCTGCTTTCGCCGTCTCTACGGATCGACACCATGCCTCGTACCAAAGATATTCAAATGCAACTAGTGTCCGTGCTACCTTGTTGTACGTTTTGATAATCTTCTTCGAGTCTTTTGTTGACAGCACTGTGGGATTACTTTCGAATTTACGCATAGGTTCTTCAATACGACGTAGTAAGTGTCTTGACCAGAGGATATTACCCGCGACAGGAGGGAGATTGCGGGCAATAGGAGGGTCATGGCGATATTTTTCGTAGATATCTTGAACGTTAGTGAGATCGAGACCGTAATTATGGAAAATCACTGTGAATTTTGAGTCTAGATCACTCCGCAGACTTTCGCGCTGTAAAATGGATTGAAACTGCTTGAGCAGGATAAGCGATTGCTCAATACTGGTAATACTATCGAAGCTGACATTAATAAATTGCTGGAGGGATGCCTCAAGATCGGAAATTTGGATATTAAATTCCACGTAATCACGATCGAACTTGTTGTTGTGGTAGTCAAGCAGATCGTGTTTGTTGGCCTTGAATTCGTTAATGATCGTATTAAACGACGAAAGCAACGTACCCATGCCCTCTAAGGAATGCTGTGCTAGTGACCGAAACTGGTGAATCGTGCTGAACATATCAATGAGTTTAACGACGCGCCGACAGAATAGATCAAATTTGCCAAAGATTTGGGTCTCACTAAAGTCAAACTGCTTTCCTTTTGGCATGGTAAGAAGTTTATCCTTGGTGAGACGGTATTGTTCCTGATAAGCTTCATTAAGCTTCAAACACGCTTCTAAATCAACCAATAACGTTTCTGGATCTTTCTCCCAAATCGATTCCGCAGGACCATTGCCCAGGATGCTTGTTTTGCACAAGGTGATCATTCGATTCGTGATCTTCATGAAAAGTTTTGTCATCCGTTCAGTTGTATTGTAGTATCGGGCGATGGTGTGGATCATCTTGACAGAGTTCATAAGTGCGGGCAGTGCATCAATAACAGATGCTGGGGTTCCACTATATAGCGGTTCAATGAATCGTTCTAGTGTAGCGAGGTACTTGACATTATCCTTTGCCTCATTGGATGCTTCGGTAATATTAGTATCGATCTGCTTCCATTGGCGCAATAACGATGCAATATTGAGCTTATCGAGTGATCCATCTTGCAGTTTTGACGCCACATTCAGAACGCCAGTTACCATTTTGCACTCTTTCGTTTTCAGCTGTTCTGTGATCCCCATAAGACGCTGTAAACGTCGCTTCCAGTACTCCAACTCGGTGTCTGGTCCAGCTTCGCTAGACTCCCATCGTCCTTGATCATTATCTTCCAAGTATGCCTCAGTTTGCTTGCACCAGTCCTGCATCAGGTCCACAAAGTGATAGATGGCACTTTCGTCAGTGGATAACCGGGAAAGGCTACGAGAATCGTTGGGGTCGTATCGCTTATCTGGCTTCCGCAGATCGAGGCCGGAGCTCATGGCCTTCAAATTTTCCTGTACGTCAGTTGCGAAGGATTTGAGACCATGCATGAATTCATTCCGAGATTCACTATCTGCTTGGCCCCATTCTGTTTCAGCTCGCTCATTCAGTAGCGGGAGAAACAATTGGGATAATGTAGTTTCGACCGATAGCAGGACCGAAGGATTGATTGTACCATATACGAGTAGATGATCGTTCGCGATTGCCGGGTCCACCTGGTAGTAAAAGCCATTCTCTAACGTTTCTGGAATGCCAGTGGCAGCGTTGATTGCATTGGGATTGTAGATTGCAGTCTCACGACTACTGTCATTTGCCTTCTCTCTCGGTACTTTGATAATGAACAGTGCCCGACCTTTCAATGGCTCTTCCAATCCGTCCGTAATAAATAGCTCTTTCTTGCGCTCCAATGCAGATGATACTGCCGCCGCATCTGCAAGTGCTCCGTTGTAATCATCGGTAGTACGTATCTGATAATAAAAAAATATCTTTTTGAGTCCATCTGCGCGGAAGAAGAGTGAGAGTTTCTCCATGATGCGGTTGGTTTTCATGAGCTCTTCGACCTGTGCTTCATCCTGGAACCCCAAACTTGTTTGTAGGCGCTGGATGATCCAGCGGTGGCGTGCCTGGAATGCCATTTCGGTCGAGCGATACTACGAGCCACCGCACCCGCGCGCTTGAACACAAAGGGGAAAGCAAAGAAACTTGTTGACCAACACTCTCGCCATCGCGTCTTTTCAAGATCAGCAGATAAATGTGCAACACTTGGTGGAACACGTTTTGGGATAGTAAGTAGGTCCGTCCCAGAATGAACGACCCAACAGTTGGTGTTTTTTTCTCGTTTTGCAAAAATTGTTTTAAACAATGGACCTTGTCCGCCAATCACAAACGATCTTCTCCATCAGCGTACACGCCAAACGGCAGTGCAACTTTTGACGACGGCCCGACAGCACGACCGACAGACGAAGATAAGTGGAAACGATGGAGTTTGCCAGCCGCGCATCGCTTGAAGAAGCCATTGACGTGTGTTCGTCACGCGTGCGAAGTCTCCAAGAGTGTGTACGCAACAAGAGCGACAGCGGTATCACGCTGGAGCATGTAGCAGAAGAGGTCAAGCGGCTTGTGGTGTTGCGCAAGGAACTCCAACTGTGGAAGGCGAAGGAAGAAGAAGAAGAGGAAGCTGCCGAAGCTGCTGCCGCAAAAGAAGCAGCAGAAAATAATAATGACAGCTATACAGACTCCAGTGGGGACGAGAATAATAATGCGCCATCGCCTATGAAGCGTAAGCGCAAGAACAAGGGCATCATCAACAAAAACGACAAGACCCCGTTGGGTCCGGAAGTGGAAGAACCGCAGGCGGAAGCGACGATAACCGAACAAACAGATAAAGATGACAGCTCCTACGCTAGTGGCAAGGACGTAGATGATCATGCGAAATTGGTACGACGAACTCACCGCGTTGCTAAGTGGTTGACGGATTCAGATGCTCGGTTAGCTGATTTGGAGGCTGAGGTCGCTAAGCTGGAGCGGACAAAACATACCATGGCGTATCTGCAGAAACAGTTCCAGGTGCATATGCAGAAGCAACGGGAAGAGAAAGTGGAGTCTGCACCGACTGAGCCAAAAGAAGAGAAACGCATATTGCCAAAAAAGAAGAAAATTTCTGGACAAGCTACAAAGAACGAGGTCACGACTCTCCAGAAAGAGCTCGCTGAAGAGCAATCAAAGCTTCATGGAGTTGTTGCGGTTAACGAGACTCTGGTCGAAAAGGAGCGCCAGTTACGAATGGAACAAGCCAACTTGGTAAAAACTGTTCGACAGCTGGATGAGGAAAAATCAAAATTGGTGAAAAAAGTTCATTTTGTTGCCGAGTCAGAACTATCATTTCGTGAAAACGTGAGTGAATTGGAGTTTGAGATCGAAGAAATGGAAGAATCGTTACGTGAAAATCAGGAAGCGCTTAAGCAGGCGGAGAAAGAACTTGACGAAGAACGGGTAGGTAGACGAATTTATCGCCTCAGAGTGATATCGACTTATATACTAATCATTATTTTTGTTCACTTGTTTTTATAGGCAGCAAGAAAAAGTATTTTGGAGGAGTACTCACAATTGGAAGCTGAAGCACATGCAATTCGTACTGAATTAGAAGGGGTGCACGCGACAACAGCATATTACCAAGCTCGAACTGAAAAGCTTGTGATAGATCTCGCTGCAACAAAACAAGAGTTGGAGACGAGTCTTGCTCGCACTCTTGCGCTAGATGCTCGGATAACCACTTTGGAAACTGAAAAAGACACACTTGTTGCACATCTTGCTTCAGTCGAGTCAAGCTGGAAACTCTCTCTTGAGCAACTTACAGTCACGGAAGAAAAGCTAATGCAGGCGCAGGAAAATGCAGAAGAAATTATTTTACAACGCGACACCTTATTAGCCCAAGCTCGCGAACAAGAACGCATTCACGAAGAAGAGATGTCGAAAATGACCGTTAAAATAGCCGAATTGGGGACCAGCGGCTCTGATGCTACTGCTACAATCAACGAACTGGAACTTAAACTTTTGGAAGCAGGGGTATGTTGCAAATCGTTCCGATATATGGTTGATTTTCTTGCTATAGTGCTCAAATTTGATGTTTGTTGTATAGAAATCTATTGAACTTATGCTTTTGGAGAGGGAGGAATCGTCGCGTCATATTCTCAAATTGAAGGATGAAGTTATGGCAATGAGGCTTTCAAGTGAGAAAGCACTTGAACAGGCATTCGCAAGCACGAGTCAAGTGAAACATGTCACCTCAGAACTAGCCACTGCGAAGGCAAATCTTCTCGAGGTAACAAAGCAATGTGAAATCTTGAGTGCTCAGCGCACTCAAAATGAGGCTTTGATAGCCAATCTCCGTGTCACGGTTATCTCTCAAGAAGAGATGTTGAAAAAAACGCGCACAGCCATGTTGGAAGCGAACGAAGAACTGAAAAGTTCTCATAGCCACACCCAGAAATGGAAGAGTTCTTTCCAGAAAGCCAACACCTCACTCAATGAGAAAATCGCGGAGCTTGATAGCTCCCGTAAGCAGTTGGCGAAAGTGCGATCTGAGCTTGCAGCTAGCAACGCCTCACGCAAGCAACTCATGGATAGCTCGAAGGAGAAAGACAAGAAAATAGGTAAAATCAACCAGGAATTGGCGACTCTTCGTGAACAATTAGAAAATGCCGACAAGATCCGGATCGAACTGGAGAAAGAAAGGCAATCTTTGGAATCTACAGTGCAAGCGATTTCAGCAGAGAAGACGAAGGCACTGGTGCTTGCGGCCCAGGCACAAAAATACCGTCAGATACTGGTGGGATTCATTCCGCTGGTGGTTGCTGTGATATTGTATGTCATTTTCAATTAGGAGCATAGCCATTGATAAAAAGAAAAACTGATGGGTTGTCACGTAGAAGAAAAGTTTTTCTCTTGCATGTATTGTGTCTTAGAAACCTGTGAGCCACTCAAAATCACCAGTGTACTTCGTCCCTACGTTCAACTGCTGGTTGGCTTTCCTTTTGGCAACAATTGACTTGAACTGCGCTACAGCTTCTGGTTCCAATGGAGCCTAATGCAAACAGAGCACAATTAGTTGATGTAAAGTCTTAATCAAAATATGGCAAAACATACCGAAAATGATCCAATCTTAGTAGCCTCCCAGGACGTGCCTGCAAAAAATGGGTGCTTCTTGATACTTGCACAGGCATTTGTTGCGAAATTAGTGTTTGCGTCTAGGAAGCCTAGTCGTTTCGAATGATCCGGGCTGAGAAGTCGCTCGATGATATCCTTTATTTCGGCACTCGCGTGTTCGGGCCACGTCATTTGTTCCTAGCATGGTTAATGTTAGAGGGTTATAAAAGTACTTTGTAATACGAACAGCATACATATCAATCGACGTACTGGTCGGAAGGATGTGATGTAGTTCAAAATCTCAATATCGTCCTTCATATCCGGGGAAAACGGTGTATGACCACATAAAAGTTCATACATCAATACGCCAAGAGCCCAGTAGTCGGCCGCAATGTTGTGACCTGCTCAGCAACATGTTAGTTTTGGAATTATTTACAATCCGTTTCATACTGATGCTTTACCTTCGCCCTTGATTTGCTCAGGAGAAAGATACTCTGGAGTTCCACAGACAGTGTACGTTCGACCTCTGCCAACGTATTTAGATAATCTAAATGGAAGCGGAGGAAAAAATTGAGGAAGAATGAATACGACGTGCTTGTGGAAAAAAGATAGAAGTATCAGCATACCTGAGATTAAGCATACGAATGTTTCCATTTCGATCGACCATTAGGTTCGTGGGATCAACAGTACGTGACACAATTCCTTCCTGTAACACAGAAACTCAAATCAGTCCACAATGGATTATACAATGCTAAGCAGTTTTAACACGACGAACCGAATGTAGAAACTCAAGCGCTAAAACCACCTGCGCTGCATAGTAGCGCACAAATGGTTCTCCGTGTGGCTCCCCATCCAAGAAACTCTCAAGACTGCCGACGATTTGGGTGTCGTAAAGAAGATGAATATCCGTGTCATTGGAATTCATGCCGCACACATGCGGCACAAGAACATTCTTCTCGTAAAGGGAGACATAAATATCCCGTTCACCGCACACGTGTTTTTGCATGCTCGCCTCGAAAATTGCTTGCTTGCTCACAGTTCGTAGTGTCAAGTACGAGGGAGGAGATGCTCCCTTCGCTTTTACCAATCTGATTGTGTTAGTAGGATCTTCAAAGATACTACCCACAATCTCCAGTTCATCGATCGTCTTGGGAAGTCTTGCACTTTCTTCGTCATTATCAAACAGGACGAGGCTTTGAGTCTGCAACATTCATCGTATTAACTACAAGATCAAGCGATCAATCAAAACGTGATTTTGATGACTAACCTGTGCTGACTTTCGTGCTTCTGCGATGCGGTCTTTGCGAGCTCTTCGAATTTTATCTTTCTCTAAGATGGAAGAAAGCTTCCCCACCGCAAGTTCAAATGTTTCCTTGTTGATGAAGAGGCACTCCGTTCGTTCGCTTGCCCGAATGGTTCGTTTGCTATAAAATATTTGCATTGTCAGTCCAGGATATGTCAACATAAAAATACAATTCGACGAGTGCGCCATAGTACCTCATCGATCTTCTTCGAACGAGAGACGTTTCACCAAAATAATCAAATGTCTTTAATTGCAATGGTTCAAGATTGTCGGCTTTAGACGATGATTCAATTTTGCCGCTAATGATCAAAAAGAAACCGGGTTCAATCATTCCCTCGTGGTAGACAATTTGATCAGCTTCGAACGTGATCGTCTTCATTTCCTCTGCGACGAGATTTGTCTGAGCGACAGTTAGCGGTCGAAGTAAAGCAATTTGGCGAAGTCGATGGACAACGTCTCGCAGTGGTCGGCCACGCATCAAAATTGAGCGGAATGCCAAGCGATTTAGAGCCCATAGTGTGCCATCCACTTTAGCTATTACCGTCGCCGCTCGAGGTTTTGAGTATATCAGTGCTAGCTCCCCAAACGTTGGATGGAGATTGGGACCAGACTTGTAGACATGCACAACTTCCCCATACTCATCACCTGGCTCTTTCTTGTCTGACGTCAATGCTTCAGGCGTTTCTTCTTGAAGCACACGAACCTCATATTCACCACTATCAATCTTTACCAAGCAAAAGCATTTCAGTAACCATGCGCAGCTGAATAAGCACAGTTCAGAAAATAGACTTAAATACCAGATAAAACGTGTCGCCAGGTGCGCCTTGGTGAATCACTATATCACCAGCTTTGACTTCAACCTTCTTTAGCACTGAGATCACCGCCAATATCTATATGAAAACCGCAAAGTTAGAACGTACATAGAAACCACTTAGCCACACTATGCTTTTCGAACACACTTTTTCTTCGCTCAGCTGGTGAAACAGAAAATTGCCTTGCACGATGTCTTTAATCCATTGAACTTCAGTTTCTGATTTATCTTGGTTGCCGTTCACATCAAGATCCACATCTGGATTTTCTCCATTGAACAGACCTTCTGTGAGGGATAATCGAATCGCTTCCGTTCCAACAATAGTTTTCCGCGGTTTGTCTTTTCTGTCGACTCCCCGTACTGGTCTTTGCATGGATTGGAGATCCAGCACCTCTGCACCAACGTAAATACTTCCACGTGGTCCATCACGTCCGCCGGTCAAGCCATCCAAGTAGATGCATATCGCTGTGATGTCATCTGTACGCACTTCATACTGAAGCCATCGGTTGTACGCTTCTTCTACCAATGCCTGGCATGCTTCTGATGGATCATCAAACTTTTTGACAATATCCACAACGTTCTGACTGGTCAGGAATTCAAACACACCATCACTGGCGATTACGATAAATTTATCGTGCGGATTCAAGCCCTTGCACAAAATTTCCGGCTCAGCAATTACGCCTAGCTCCTCAGACACCAAATCGCCTATGCTTCTGGTAAATGCTGTGCCCTACGTATAAACAGCAAAAAAAATGAAGGCGTTAAATATTTTAAACCGTTCCCAGCTCTGCATTTAAAGGTATTTGCGGCTTACAGGATACTGTCCGTACGGATGCCAGATTCGAGGAGGATCACCAGTTTCATCAATTTCATCACCTAACGATAGTCCCCAGTTTTCATGAATTGGTTCAATTCCCTCAACCTGATCCACCGTCAGGATGCGTGCGCCGCATTTTTTTACTCGTTCTCGCTCGTCCTGGACACAACACACCATAGTGACTTCGCTGGAGCAATTAATGAGCAAAACGGGACAAACTTACTTTACGGAATGGAGTCTGATCGATCGAAAGAGGTTTTGCGACGAGATTGGCTTCGCCGTTCAAAGTGGATGACTTGAGGTTTTCTTGGGCAATAATGGCACGCGAATCGCCCACATTGGCGATATGGACTTCATTCCCGGCAAAGAGCACAGAAATTGCAGTAGTGCCGCTCATGGAATCATCAAACGATGCCTCGTGCATCTGAAAAAGCCAAATCATGCGGTTTAGTGTTGAATGAATGAAAACAACCAGAAATTAGTTGCACATAAAGTTAAGTGTTGTCCATACCGCTTGGTTTGTCTGAACATGTGCACGCGTGAGTGCTGGTATGATGCCGACATTGTCTTCTAGATGAGCCACGATAAACTCAGGTAGCTACAAGATCGAATGGATTTAGAAATTTAGCTTCGTATAGCTGGTCATTCGTGCCAATAACTCAGTGCACTTACATGCTCTGCTGTAAATTGTGAGCAAATATCACCGTACTGGCCATGACCATCGAAAACGGCAAAGAACGCTTTCTGGTCATCACCTGCGAAATGGGTTTCGCAATAGTAGCTGTCCTGATTCGCTTTCTTTCGTGCTATATACATACACACCACATGTAAGCTTTAGCAAAAATGGCATGCGGGAGAGAGCATAGTCGTCTATGCAGACCTTCTGGGTAGTACCCGCGCTTGGAGTAGTATGAGTAGCGCAGGTTGTAGTCACCAATCTGGACGGTATGTGTCGCTCCAGGGCCGTCACTGTCCGATTTGAATGACGGATGTTTCGTTGGCGTGTGCACGCGTTGCTGTTGTGGTGAGTCGTCTGACTGCTGCTGTTGTGATGGTCTGTTTGGTGTGCCGTCGTCGCTAACAAGTTCTTTCACGCCATTGTGATTACCGACAGGCGTACTGACTAGAGTATCGTTCACTGTTGTCTCTCCGCTGCTGCTGTCACTCTTCGGTGCAGACGGCAGTGCCGCACTGGTAGTCGTGGCGGTATTGGTCGCAGTAGTCACGGCTGTGCTAGTGCTGGCCTTGGAGCGCTCTGTGGCACCTGGGCTGGCACTCTGACGTTGCCGACGGCGGTCGGTAGTGGCCGTGGCATCCGTGGAGCAGCAGTTTCCCATCGTATACGTCTCTTGCGCCAAGCGATGGCGTTCTTGTTTCGGTAATGAATGACGCCGCTGTCAGTCTGTCTATCTGTGTGCTGGACGGAGAAAAGAAACAACGTGGGATCGTTTATCTGAATAGAAGGGCAGACAGAGTGGGATAATTTTTATTCGCGACCTCTCAAACAGCATAAAAGGTCAGACATATGCCTCACTGCCCAGTGCGAAGCAGAACATCCATTTGCATGCTACATCGAGTTGTGACACTTTAATCGATAAATTTCCTACGTATTCATGCTATCAATCCTTCCCCCCCCCCCTCCGTTTGAACTCTTCGCACTTCTTACTTAATGTCCTATTGTTCTGTCTAATGTTTTGTTTTCGAACAAGTTTTCATGCATACAAATAGTGCTTTTTTATTCGAACCAATTTTCGTGCACATAAAGAACCCGATTTATTTCCCACTTTGTGATGTAAAGAAATGACACACTGTAACATCTTCTGGGCATCATTGCATAAAATACCGCCAAAGTTTCGGTTGTCACGCACACTCCACTGGGTCGTCTGCCTTTTCAGACAATAATATGTCACGACAAGAGAAAAATAGGATCCATTCTTTTTTGGATTCATCCTGAGCCAGTCGGTCATTCGACGCCCCACACGTATAAACAACGATAGGTCACATTCTATACTCAAAAGATCTCTGTTACCATGACGAAGACCCCAAAAAAAGCTACAAAATCACTCGTCGTCGGAACGTTTGGATTACCAACCTTCTAAACCTTTAGTATAAATGCGTTTGGCGCGATCTACGAAGAACTTTCGATCAGCACCCATTAAAAATTGCTGACTTGGGTCAAACTATAAAAACCCATTTTGGGTCTAAAAAATAAATAAAACCCAGTTGATTAATCTTCAACTGAAAATCAGAATGTGTTTTTACTTTGGCTACTTATTCGAGAGTAATGCAGTGGCTTATTGGTATCTTCCAGTTCGAAAAAGGTAGAGGATGCGGACATGGAGTTGGACGCGCATCGATGGGCGGAACGTCATGGCGATCCCGACGCATGACGAGATCCACTTGTATGATAGCGACGATTTTATCCTCATCGACACCATTGTTGACACGGGCCACCAAGCGCCCATCCAGTTTGTGCGATGGAGCGCCTTTCATGGGAAACTGGCGTCGGTCTCGGCGGAGCAGTTGATGGTGCACGCACCGCGGATGGACGCAAGCTCGGGCAAAGTGACATTTGTGGCGATTTGCGACTTTAATATCACGACGCTAGTGATTACTGGGGTCTATTTTTCGCGCTGTACAGAGCAGCTAGTATATTGTGGAAGCACTGGTATGGGGATACTTGATGTCCATCATCCTGCATCTATCACCGCACCGCCAAAGCGATTGGAAGGTAATATCGTCTGGGAGAAATCAGACGAAAAGTGCGATGTTGCCAAATTCTCACCCTCTGCGGCGGTATTGGCGTCACTACAACACGGTGCAACCTGTGTTAAAGTATGGCGGCTCGGTCACTATTCAAATGACAAGGAATTGCAGCACCAGCGACAGGTGGTAAAGGTTGATACGTTTGAACATTCTGACCCAGTCGTGTATTTCTCATGGAAACCAGCGACCTCGCATTTGAATTCAGCCGATGCAGAGGACGAGGATGCAGGAAAGCGCAAAGCACATTGGTTCGAATCCCCTCGAATCTTACTCACCTGCACTGCCAGGCGAACACTGAGCATTTGGATCGAAACAACTGATGCGAGTAGCTCGTTAGATGCAGAAAGCTTCCCTTCATTTACTCCTGCACTTCGCTTGGATATGCCAGACCCTATCGATAATTTTCGTTGGGTGCTATCAAAGAATAGGAACATCAGCGAAGAGAAATTTCAAATGGTAGGTGAGCACGACGAGAAACGAACGGATTGGATCTCGGGAGTTGATCGACATGGTGTTCTCCATCTTTGGCGAATCGAGGGCGTTGCATCAAGCGCACCTGCCTTAAAAGAAACGGAGTTTCGTATGAAAGTGAATGGTGATGAAGACCACATCAAACCGGCCACAGTAGAATCAATGCTGAGCACAAAACTAGAAGAGATCTGCGTTATGGCATACTTCTCCCAGGACTATTTTGGCATGCCGTCCAAATTTGACATTGTGCTACAACGCGCGGACAACATAATATTATCGTACGACGTTGCTGTTGGTCACAAAAACGAACCATCCCGCATCAAAAAGAAAAGCTGGTATCGAAGCCATATTGGAACAATCGCTGCGCTGGCCGCACATCCATCGCTTCCGTTGGTTGCGAGCGTTGACGTTTATCCAAATCAGAACAGTCGTTGTGAGCATGAGATTCTGATCTATTGGCTCTCATTTTCGGCATTTTCTGCTGAATCACGACTGATACCATCTGGTGTCTTGCAGTGTGCCAAAGATAGTGGCGAAATTCTATGCATCCAATGGATTCCAACTTTACACTTCGATGCGACTCCGTTGCTGCTTGTGGCATATGCCTCCGGAACTATTGATATATATGGTCGTGCAGCAAATGCAGCTGGGGTTGTTACATCACCAAAAAATGACAATAATGGAACTCGAAAGGTGACGAGATCGCCAATTATTGCTCCATGGACATACTATGATTTTGTTACAGGAGAGTCAGGCGTGGAACATGAAGTTGCGATTCAGAATTTTGCAAGCTTTGGTGAGCATGTGGGTCTAGAAAATAAAGAAGGAAAACTAACAGTGACACGGCTAAGTCAAGAAAATAATTCTGAAGGCTTGATCCAGAAACTTAATGTTGGTGATGAGATTGTGGCGATTAACAGTCAAAATGTGATGGGAAAGGATCCAAACGAAGTATATAGCCTCCTTGAAACGATCCCACATGACCAAATCATATCGATGAGATTTCGAGCAAATTCGGCTGCATCACGACTATCGACTGCAGACCAATCGACAATCCAGTCATACAAATCAGAACCGGTACTTACTGAGTTTAACTCTTCAAAACAACCAAAATCAATGGATCCATCTCTGTCAGTGTCAGGGTCAAATACGGCAAGTCCTTCGTCGTCAGTGTCGGAAATTCAAGAAAGATGCGAAAAATCAGTCGAAGAGTGCTCTGCAGAGCTCCATCGAAGCTTTCTAACCAGTTTGAATAAGATAGATATTGACAATAATGACCACACTTCAGCCGTTGTTCACGCTGGATCAGTATCGATATATGGCGGGTGGTGCAAGCACTTGAATGTGAAAGCTACTGCTAGTTTGGCGTTGGTTTGCGCGTGCCCTGTGTATGCTGACGACGGAGAGTTTGTTCCTGATGCTATAGTGATATTCGCTCTTGCAACATTGCCTGGTACGTTATGTGCTTGGAAAGGTTTGCGATCGAATTCGGCGTCATTCTTCACAATCTCCGCACTTCATATCCAAGACCAGTCGATCTTGAGAAAACATGATATTACATCTATTGCTGGTGAGAGAGATTATCGGCAGCGCGCATTCTCGAGCAAACACGCTCAGAGACATGAAAGCATGAATTCATTACTCTTTGTTGGGGATGTATCTGGCGCTATTGAGCATTGGAGGTGCCGTATTACTGGAGATGATCTCAGTTTTACACGAATGAGCTCCTTTAACATTCTTGAACAGCAAATTGATCGACATCATCTGCCGGAGTCTTACGCCTTTTATAGACGCGGTTACTTTACCATGCCAGATGATTTGCCATCCACTCGTAGTAACGGATCTGCGAAGGCGTTGGGAGTTCGACACATTGAAGTAGATGATCCAAATCGAATTGCGGTGTTACACGATGCTCGGCCTCACGAACTCAATATCTTTGAGGCTGAATCTGGACTTGGAATTTTGCGTCTAGAGGAAATCATTCAGTCTTCAGGACGCGGAGCCATTGTGGGATTTTGCTGGTGCAATGCACATGTTGAGTTTAATGTGGATGCCATTGCTGTGAACTACACGTCTGGAATTGTTGTATATCAATATGATATGATGCTACATCGTTGGACGCAAATTGGGGACGATATAACTACCCCCTTAGCTATCTTTGATTGCACTCGAGACTCTTCGGCTCTTTTAATCGGCGGTGGGCGTAGACGAGGTCCTTTGCAGCCTCAACGACAGATTGCTTTCTCCAATGAAATGCCGGTAGTCATGGGGAAGTGGGATGAGCCTGGGAATCTGTTGCAATACGCAATGGACTGGAAAGCCGCGGAATCTCCCCAAAAGCTGCCTGTGTGGCATCCGTATGTGATTATAACCACACTTTTTGGCATGCATGCGCGTGTCGGGGTTAAAGATACCATGCTTGCTGGTGATAAGCCCACGTATGAGTTTTCTCGAGCGTTTAAAGACGCAGTACAAATGCTGAAACTTCTCACGAAGGTGATTGGAGACGACAAATCTGCTAGGTTGAGCGCTCGAACTGGCATACTATCGTATTACGCTCCTCGTAAACAAACTGGTTCTACGGGCTTCGATACATTTCGTCGAAGAGACTCTATTGGTCGATATTCTACGTCAGTACACCGAGATCCGACGCTAAACAAAGCAGTTAACATATTTGGGCGGAATAGTAATGAGGAATCGATACAAAACCTCAAATGGAACGACCCATTTGAAGCGGCTGCTACGCAGCCCCTTTCAACAGATGAAGAGAGCATCATTTTGGCAGCAATTGATTCACTTCTTCAGAAAACAACGAATTCATTTACGAAAAATGGGTCTTTGCTATTTGCTTCCTTCGCCAACGAGCATTTGCTTGAGATGAAGGCAGTTTTGAACTATGTGATGAAGATTCAAGGACTTGGATTTGATTTAGATGCTTCAGCTGCAGATTTAGGAGGAAAACGGTATTACTCCATGTTTCTGTTCGCTAAATCGATGGATACTGTGATTTGCGCTCACAAGGATAACAAACCACAGCAAAATTTGGGAAGACATGATATCGTTGCAACAGGTCACTTGAATGACAACCCCACAGACGAGAGACTGCTAGAGAAACTGAGTGAAGTGCCATCCTCCGGAATATTATGGGCTCTGCACTCTGATGCGCAGCCGTTCTTGTGCGAGCACTGTATTTCGCCTCAGGCGACATGGGAAGAGATAAAGCCAATGTGGCTTGGATTATGGATCAAAGATGTCAGGTACCTCAGAGGTATAATTGAAAGGTATGGAATTTATTCGAGGATGTGCTCTATGGAGTATCGCTATTAACGATTAGGTTGAATTGTAGACTTGCCAAATCTACTTACACTCGAAATAAGAATGCTATGGAGATATGCCTATACTATATTGCTCTAGGGAAAAAAAACATTTTGGGCGCTTTAGCAAGACTCTCAAAAGATGACAAAGATAAGGTATGTGTAACCATGAAGCGACATAATCATCCTTGACGGTTAACAAGTACTCATTGTATCCCTGTCATTGATATATAGAACCTATCGGTATTCTTGGAACATGACTTTTCTCAGGAGCGCTGGAGTAATGCAGCAGTAAAAAACGCGTACTCGCTCCTCAGCAAGAAGCAGTATGAAGCTGCTGCAGCTTTTTTTCTTCTTTGTGAACCTCCACGGTTAGGAGAAGCGTTGCGAGTTTTGGTGGTGCGACACATTGATCTAAGCTTGGCATTGATAATTGCTCGACTCGTGGAATACCGAACTAGTGACAGTTTTCAATTTGATTTCATCTCATCAACGCCTCAAATCGGAATTACTGCCGTAGGGGAATTTACGAGAAAACTTTTGGAGGAAGATATTATCCCTTTGTTTCGTCAAAATCGTGATCGCTGGTTGGAGAGCTGTGCCTTGTGGTGGCTAGAAGACTTTGAACAGGCTGGCGCAGTGTTGCTTCCACAATCTCAAGCTGTAGATGTATCTGACATTGATTATATCCGTCCACATCACGAATCTGATCTCTTCACCCGGAGCAAAACATCGATGCAGTTCTATATAAACCTTACGTCAATCCCGCTATATTTCCAATACTTACACACCAACGTGAACTCATTGATGGTGTCGTGGGCGATGAGAAAGCTGAGAGATAAAGCCGGAGATGATGGCATTACTTCAAGCTTCAGTAAACGCATTGAACTTGCATCAACAGCAGATATCGAGCATGCGTTCTCGTTTTGTGCGTACGTATGCAAACGAAGCGGATTGAGCGACACTGCGCTGGTAGAAATGCTCCAAGCACGTCACTTAGTAAATACTCATGCACGTTTTGAAATTGCAGCGCTTGAATCTGATGACAGCGAGGTCACCAAAGCGAGTTCTTCAAAGTCAGACTTGATCACGTCTCCTCGGTTCAGAGCGTCAATGAGAAACTTGTCATGTAGACCATCATTTGCCGGATCTCCAAACACGTCGCCATGGAAATCTTCTCCTCGTCGAAGAAGTGACTTAAACCATGCCGATTTAGCCTGTATAAATTCAGTCGGAAATAACTCGAAAATATTGCACCGGTCAAGTACGGTGAATTGGACAGACTTTTTGCTTCCGGAAAGAGCAATTCCTGCTGCTCCCTGGCTGAAAGCTCAAATTGCAGACATCGAGTGTCGAAGATGGTCCTCTTCTGCTTTTGTGGGGAAAATGATTGGGATTCGCGTGGCAAGAGAGATGATTAGCCATTTCCGGGCAGAATTATATCTTTGGTTTAGAAATGTTGAAGCTCCTCCTATTCACAGAAGAGTTGAACCCCATAAAGCGTACTTGGAAGAGCTATGTGCCCCGCTTTGCGAGCAGTTTCAGATCGATCGGAAATATGTGATTGAAGCAGCGCTTGCAGTTATGCAGCCGCACGCGTACCTACACATCGTCGAGGTGTGCTTCTTGCTTTCAGAACTGGGGCGATTAGCAACGTTGCAGAAGTGGATCCTGTACGTGTCAGTGTCCATGCTCTATTCCTGTTCAACGTTTGCCTCGTGCAAAATCACAGAAGACGTGTATAGAGATTGGGAAGGACTCACTATTCAGCTGTGTTACATTCTCAATTTGGATGCCCAAGGTCAAATCCGTCTCCCTCCTGCTGTGACTGCGAATGTCGCCGTCGCAGTTCGAACTGGTTGCATTTGCTTGAGCTGGTGCCGTCATCGCACAGACATAGTTCATGAAGCGATATCATTTCCGTTTTGTACGTGCCTTCACATTTATTAGTGCTTACGTATGTCATATTTACGCTTGCTATTGGTTTAAATAGTTTCTCGTGTAGGTGAACCATCAGAAACCGATGACCCAGACGAATTTTTTGGTGATCTCAGCCTATTTTCATTTGAGAAAAACATGGAGTTGCTTCGAAAACTTCAGCAAACTTCGAGTGAAAAGCCAAATTATCCGTCCTGGGAAGGAAGCTTCGGCTACACATTCCTCAAAACAGTAGCTTCTCAGCAGTATGGTGGAGAGAGGAAATCGACTTCCCCTTTAGATAATGTCTGTGAAACAACCTCAGAACACCAAGCCAAGTTGCGGAAGATGTACACGCTGATATTGATGGTCTCGGTGCTGCGAACACATTATGCACGCGCTCAAGTTTTTCTTGGCGGATTTCACACCAGTGGTGTATCTTTAGTGGAGCAAGAGGAATTGGACATCGCCAACTCACTGTTCACGCCAAAGAAATTGTGGAAGGATCTTGCTGAGAGTCCTCTCGAAGGCATTAAACGATGGTATGGATTGATTGAATCGCATCTACGCTGTGAATTTGACTATTCCGTCAAAGAGATAGCCTGTTTGTGTGGCCTCTACGGACTGGACGGAGCATCATTGGCGCTAGCTGAAGAAGTTGTGCATCATGATTCTCTTTATAATGCCAACGATAAAATCAAACACGCAATTGTAACCCCAGAATGCAGTATACTAGAACAGCATCACACGAGCCATCGACACCAGAAGCATGAGCACTGCATAGACCGGTTCCATGACGAAGTCGGAATAAATACGGATCTCCACAGAGAATTAATCAAGCACAGCGACGACTACGTGTTATTGATGATGAGGCATCCACACTTCGGTATTGCAAAGAGCCGGCGGCGTTTTCGTGTGGATCCTCGTGTGCATCTGAACTGCTTCTTGTTGAAAGACGCATTCCATTGGTTTACTACCAATAAAGTCTTCCCGTCACTAGATGACGCACACAAGTTTCTGAGTCGGTGCTGCAAACAGCGGAAATTGCGATTACTGGTGTCGCATCAGAGTGAAGACTGCCACTTGTTCCCATCACTTCATCACCATGGCCATGGTAAACCGTCGAGCGCTTCCAGCTCCATTGAGCAGATTCGGAAGCCAGAACATGCAGAACCAGAACCCATGCCGTCGGAAGTCGAGTTGTACCAGGCGATGATGTTTGTGGATCCGTGGGAAGTTGAGGCTGAGTACAATGTTCGCCGGTATATGCACAATATGGCTGCTCCTGCCCAAGTGGAGTTAGGATGGGACCGATTCAGTCCACTCTCTACTGAAACGTGCGATGACATCACAGAGCGTGTGCTAAAAGATCCAGAACTGGTAGAGATGTGGAAGTCAACGCGTGGCGAAGGCTGGCTGGTTACGTCTATCACGCAATACCAATTGGATGGTGTTTATTCTCGCCGAGTCGGTCATACGAACACGAAATGCGTTATTGAAGAAGATCAGAAAGTGCCTTTCCTTGTCGAAATTCATTTACGAAGTCAGCGGAATGCTATGTTTAAAGAAGTCGGTTTGCCGCATCGCTTCGTCGGTGTTGTGAAGGTAGGTGATGATTGAGCATGCAGTGCCAGGCGGACAATTGCTGTTTCTAACGTGTTGTTGTCTTAGGTGGCTTTGATTGAAGGGCGCGACTTGATTTCCTGCGGGTGGATGACACACTCGGTAATTTACTTCTCATTGCTTTGTCATCTTTCCCATTGCTTATGCAACACCTCACTCTTGTACTTGTAGAGTGATGCTTACGTCTTTTTGGAACTATCTCATACGGGTGAGCACAGTGCTGCAGCAGAGACGTGGAACATTCAGACATATCGTAGTCGAGTAGGCGATGGTGGGACCCATCCACGCTGGGATGAAAGTGAGGACTCATTTACCTTTCGATTTGCCATTCCAACACACCGCCCACACATCCAAGAAAAGTCTTCTCTCGCACATAGTCGTGCCATAGACGATATCTGGAATGCCAATACTCAGAACGCTAACCATGAGGTAGCTGACGCACTGGAAACACTTTTTCAGACCATGTTCACGGGTCCGGCGACGGTGTTGCACTGCTCGGTCTACCACAAAAACAAACTGTTTGCGCATCAATTCATGGGTCGAGGGACTGTAAGTGTTGGAACATTTTATGCTTCTCATTGTAGTCATATTCGATTGAGAAATTTTCATTTGTTGTGGTACAGGTACCACTGAACGATTTGACATCAGGAAATCCACTGGACTGCTGGGTTCCACTGCAAGGTGTGCCGAGTGGAAAGATCCATCTTCGTATCAGCTTGTGCTTTCAGCTAATGTGCAGTGCTACGCCACTTGATCAAGAGATGGAAGAATTGCAGCTCCAGTGATGAGTGAGTGTTGGATATCATGTATTTAAAGCCTTAATGTACATTTGATCACGTCTCTTTTATTGGACTAAGATCTAGTGACTTACTCTTGAAACTCAAGACTGGTGATGTGCATATCTCCAAAACAGACAAAGCAGTCACGGAGAATGCTCTACAGTGAAGGGTTTAATAGATTCTGAATCAACAACCAGCTTTCGAAGCTTCCAACTGTCCAGAATATGCATAACGCACCTCGTCTTCTTGCGCTTGAGCAGCAATGGTGGGGAAATACGTTTTAATAGCCGTCACGGCTTTGTCGTCATTCTATATACAAACATGCACATGACTGATAAAGAAGCTGCGATCAACCGAGTATTTGCATTTCACATTCATGACATTAGCATTTACTAGCAACATCGTGGGCTGGAAATCGAGCTCATCGGCATGCAAACGACAGAGATCACCTCCGGTTTTCTGTACGTGAACGGCTGTTTCCTTCTCATTCTGTCCAAACAACACACATTCGGCAATGAAATCATTCATCACTTGCACTAGGCATCATTGACAGCTTACATCAAAGTTAAGCACCGTGAGGCGATACTCCTTGTATCCGCCGTCTGGGCAGCGCACACTACCAAAAGGAAGAAAGAGCGGCATTCATCCAATTCCTCTCACTTTCTCTCATCCATCCATTCTTACCCCACTTACCAATCGTCCACAGGGAGCTCCTCGCCTAGCAACCCTAACTGCGTCCTGCACGCCGTCGTCATCACCACGTAGCCCTGGAACCACCGTGCGTGCTGTGGGAAACAAAGCACCGCACGCGCATCCCCTATCACGCGATGCATTCTCCTCCTTCTCACTCTGCTTCACCGGTCGTGGAGCTCCAGTCGCTCACGGACGCGTTCGATCTTGTCCGCCAAGTGAAGAAACTGAACCTCGGGGTCCTGCCAGTGCAGCCACCCGAGTTCTGTTACAAGCGCGCGCTACGCGATACGAACCACCTGTCGTGTGCAGCGCTGACGACCGCAAGCGACACTCGCAACGTCTGCGTCGTCGGAGCGCTCGTTAGTGAATGGGAACAGGTAAACCGGATTGTGCATGTCCGGACACTGGCAGTAGACCCAAGATACCGTCGTCAGGGCATTGGCAAGCAACTGATGCTGCGAGTAATTGAGCAGAGCCACGCGCTCAATACTGCTAATACATCGATGTCAACGGATGGATCATCTTCTTCTAACACGCCAGCACCTGTGACGAGCATTCGGTTGCACGTACACGTTGACAACGACGACGGCATCGCATTTTACACCCAACTGGGTTTTGTGGAGGAGGCGCGGCTGGAAAATTACTATCGCCACTTGGACCCGCCAACGTGCATTGTCATGAGCTATGCTTTGTCAAAAGCACAAGAATAAAATGAATAAACGAGTATAGCAAACTATGTGGTTGATGTCTAACATGACTTGAGTTTTTGGCGGCTGTTTATTTACACATGGGCTTTAATCTTTTAGTAATAGGCCTTGAACGTGGCCTGCGTGAACTCATCGTAGTTCATGTCGTTGTGCCAGCGGCTGAGCAGCGGTGGCACTCCCTTGGGTAGGTTTTCGGTTTTGCCAGCTACCTCCGGATCACCCGCAGGGATTTTCATCTTTTCCAGCGGTAACGGCTGCATGAACACTGCGAGCGTCTCGCGATTGAGTCCCGTTACAAGTGGTCCACGCACAGCGTGCGGCGTGGCTTGCAAAATGCCGCCTGAGAGGATCTGAGATGTCTCGCCGATCTGATAGATGAGATGGCCCGCAGGGATGTTGGCCTTGAGGATCTCGCCCTTGCGGTTCTTCACGTACAATCCCGCGACTGGATCGGGATTCGGCACAGCGTTGCCCTCCATATCGGTGAACATGGCCTGAACCAGTCCCGTCAAGGCGCCGTGGTCGTTGTGCCAGCCGCACCACGAGAATGACTCCTCCAGCGTCGCGGCCACTTTTTGTTTGGCGATGTCCTCCTACAGACGGATAACAATTAGGAACATTCCTCAAAGGCTGATGAGAAAGTAAACATCTGACTGATAACGTACCTCAGAGAGCGCGAAATAATGCAGCAGTCTACACATGTGTGCATGAAAGAACAATAAAAGGTGACTTAAATACTACCATCACAGATTGAAAGCTGTCAACTATAAAATCTCACCTGGCCTTAGAGCTCTTGCCGGTACTGATGATGCGGTGAAGCTTTCCGCGTTCGTATTCAGGTGACCTGGACTCGACCAGTTTATCGCATTGATGCGCCACGAGCACACCTGTGTCAACGATCAGTTGGCCAAGTCGCATGAACGCAGACTCTAATGCAGGCAGTTCTATTGGACACATACAATTCATCAGACAATCAAATAAAAATTGCCAACCAGTTATAGTTCCTACCTTTTGGCCAAATATTGGGGTGGTAGAAGGACGGATACTTGGCGATGAGTTCTTTGTCACCATTCGAGAGATCGTTCGTCTCGGGATTGTTGTAATATGAACCCTTAGAAAAGTCCGGCTTTCCTTGTAGGTTTTCCTTGCCGTGGCTCCATCCCAGACTGTAATACGCTTCCGGCAGTTCGCATTTAGCCTTGATTTCCTCGGGAAGGTTGGCAAATCTGTAAAAGCAAACACATTCAGATACTGCTAATCGTACACATATCAACATGCAGATAATAAAAGATGCCGACATACTGGAAGGCAAGCGGTAGCAGATCGTCGCGCTTTGGGTCGAGACCAGGGACACCACTAACCGCAAGGATGCCCATGCCATCGTAACCAAAAGCTTGTTCAATGGCAGCACTGAGATCTACTTTGTTGGCGAGATCGTTGTAGGAGACGATGGGGACGTCACGTGTGTCAGCAATATGCTGTGCCATGAGTGAAGGATGCAGGTAACGTGATAAAGGAAGCGCGAATTCGTGAATGTGCGGCGGTGGATGGCAGCTATGCAGCGCTTGTGTCTGCTGATGTTGAGCTTTTGAATTTTGCACGATAGACATGCATGTCCAATGAGTGGATCCACTTATTTCGCATGGTGCAGCGGACGAGCGGACGGGTTTTCCACCAATCAAAACTTGTTAATTTTCTGAGGGTTAGGTATACGCTTGAATGCGAACGAATGGGTGTACAGAAAATCGCTTCTGTCGACTATTCCAGCCAAACCGCGGTAAGTATACGGCTGTTCGCGTGGTAATTTATGCGTAATTTATTTCCAGCTTCAACTTGAATGTCACCCCATAATTTATCTTATGATTTTGTCCAATTCATCAACGGCTAAGACACCATTGGTGAAGAAGAGCACTGCCGCTATGAACTATCATAGATCAGCGATGTCGAAAGAACGGGGGGATACGCAAATGGATCGCTGACTGCCACGAAAAGTAGTCTCCAAGTTTTGTGTATCAGTGTAATCAGCTGTACCATCGCTTAATGCAACTGGCGCAAGTGAATCCAACATCTCATTCCATGACGAAGAAGTACGGACAGAACATGCTGCCACCTTCAAGGGAGTATTGAAGCATATAATACTTGGTAAGAAGCGGTCGAGGACGATTTGCCGAAGACCATAACGATAGCTCGAAGCACACATACATACATACGATAGAACACATACCTTGGGACACACATCGCAAAGCAATACCAAGTATCATGTGACACCAAGATCGTTCATGTCAATCTAGTTGTCGACTCCTATTTCAAACGATGCGTGGGACAAACGCGACATGGAGCAACAGCATGGACGATTTTAAGGCGAGCATGTACCGTTCCTCTCTTCATTTGTGTCGTTGATGATGTACAGACGAAGATGAATCGAAAGTGCCGAACGCATTGTGCAAATCCGCAGGCACCGCTCCTCTTCCTTCCTCTCTATCCTATTGTTGCAAATGGGTCTCCCATCCCATTGCTCATTAGGCTTTCTCACTTTTAGAAAATTGTCATTGGGCCCTTGGTCCACAGAGCACGCGTGACAACTAGTGGCTCAACCGTTTGCTGATCGTGTCAGCAAGCTTTCTGTGTGCCAAGCGCCAGCTGCATATCACAGTGCGTCATGCGAATCAAAACGCGCTCCGTGCATCTCCGCGCATGCGCTCTGCTTTTCGCGTCCGGTCTCGCGTACTATCCGTAAATAATGTGGTCCACCCCGACGATTAGTCCGTCTCGCCCTGTGATTGGCTGTATTACGGACTAATAGTACGAGAGGAAGTCCTCCCAAATCTTTTCGAGGAGCTCCGCGGAGGATATTCCTCTGCGCAACCGGCAAGTGCTCACTCATTTGAAGACTCACCCTCTCCAAGACAACAACATATAGCACACATGAGCGTCGTTGGTTCCCGCCTCGCTGGAAAAGTAGCCGTCATCACTGGTGCTGCCGGTGGCATTGGCCGTAAGTCCGCCATCCTCTTTGCTAAGCAGGGTGCCAAGGGAGTAGTCTGTGCCGATCTGAACGAAGAAGCCGCCTTCGAAACTGCTCGCCTTGTGCAGGAAGAGTTGGAAAAGTTGGGCAAGAAAGATGTGGTCGCGCGGCCACTCAAGGTTGATGTGTCAAAGAAGTCGGATATTGAAACCATGATCAATGTCGCAGAAAAAGAGTTTGGCAAGCTCAACGTGCTCTTCAACAACGCTGGCATTATGCATAGCAACGATGACGACGCAATCAACACACAGGAGGATGTGTGGGATCTCACCATGAACATTAACGTCAAGGGCGTCTTCTTCGGTTGCAAATATGCCATTCCGGCGCTGCGTCGTGCTGGTGGTGGCTCGATCATCAACACGGCGTCCTTCGTGGGCATCCTCGGTGCAGCCACACCACAGTTGGCGTACACGTCCAGCAAGGGTGCAGTCATTGCCATGTCTCGCGAACTTGCCGTCATCCACGCGCGTGAGAATATTCGCGTCAATGCTCTTTGCCCTGGTCCATTGAACACGGAGCTGCTACAAAAGTTTTTGGATAACGAAGACAAGAAGCAGCGCCGACTGGTGCACGTGCCCATGGGTCGTTTTGGTGAAGCCGCTGAAATGGCCAAGGCGGCGCTATTCCTTGCGAGTGACGATGCATCTTACGTCACCGGCACGTCGTTTGTGGTCGATGGTGGCATTACGTCCGCCTACGTGACCAGTGAAACGCATGTGGACCCGTTCAGCGGCCCCAGTGAAGTATAAGCGAAAGTAGTAACTTTGCATCGATGCGTAGAGAAAAGTGTAGCGACATTTGGAGTTCGATACGCTAGATATTGTGTGTTGCATATCTCGTAACAAGCGGCAAAAACAAAGTAATTGATACAAAGTTCTGCTCTTCTTTATCGATATCACTTAGCCGAGATAGTAGTATCACAAGAACTCGAACAAGGCTGATAACATATGAAATGTGCGTGTGATTCATGGCGTGCAATGCATTGACTACTGTTTATCTACTGCCTGTAGCTATTTTGCGTTGAGCCAATACGTCTGTGATGAAGAAATACAGAGCGACGAGCCTAGGGTCGATTTTTTCTTCATGACCTTCCTGAAATCACCTCTACACACGGAAGTTCCACTGCATTTATAGCACAAAAGTTAGCATGGTATAAGCAATAATGGCAAGACATCGTGGGCATGAAGGGATAGTTCGAGTTTAAACTACGTACCGATTTTAACTGAGTGACACCACGGAAGCCGTGCTTAGAGAGACTCACACCCTTACCCGTGTCGCGCAGACCAGTCCACGGTAGGTATGGGTCCAACGCGTCGCAGCGATTCATAAAGACCGTCCCAGCGCTAAGCTGTGCACCGACCTTCATGGCACGTTCACGGTCGGATGTGAAAATCGCAGAGGTGAGGCCGTAGTTACTGTCGTTAATCTTCTTGATCGCCTCTTCATCAGAAAACACACGCTCGACACCCACAATCGGTCCGAATGATTCATCGCGCATGATGGCCATCGTATCATTGCAGTCTACTAAGAGGGTCGGTGAGTAGAAACGGCCCTTTCCTGCCGCATCTGTTGTGATGCCCACTCCTGTCAGCTGGCGAGCGCCCTTCGCAACTGCATCCTTTACGTGGGAGTCCAAAAATTCCTGAGCCGTTGGCAAAGCCATGGGACCGAGGGACGTGGAAGCATCGAACGGATCGCCAAGCGTGTACGCATCGAACAGGCTCTTTGCCTTTTCCACAAACTCGTCGTATTTGGAGTCATGTACGTAAATGCGCTCGACACCGCAGCATGACTGGCCAGCGTTGTAGCAAACGCCATCAACAAGTCCTTCGGCTGCGGAAGCTGCATCTGCATCTGGTGCAACGTAGGCGGCATCCTATCCATTTCATCCACGACTAATTATTACCAAGAGTTATATGTGGCCAAGTATAACAGGAGCACAAAACATACATTGCCACCAAGTTCAAGCGTAACGTCAATGAAGCGGCTCGCCGCGGTCTGTTGCACTTGTCGACCACCGTTGACTGAGCCCGTGAAGGAGACGAACGCAGTCTCGGGTCGTTGGATGAGTTCCGCCGCCACATCATGCTCTGCGAACGACGCCTGAAGCACATGCTTTGGGAATCCTGCAGCAGCAAACGTCTTCTCATAGTGTTCACCGCAGAGTGGCGTGCGAGGGGAGTGCTTGAGAATCACCGAGTTGCCTGTACAAACCATGATAAGTAATATGCATATTGCAGTAGATAATTTTGTAATTTTGTACCTGCCAGGACAGCGGGTATAATCGAATTAACGGTTGTCATAAGCGGGTAGTTCCACGGCGCCTACACATAACATACGCACGTTTGAATTATCCACACCATGCAGAAATCGAATGCACAATGCGTCTATCTGCTTCACGTACGATGACATAGACGACGCCGACTGGTTCGTGTGTGATCTGACGGAAAAGCCCATTTTCTTCCGGAAAGGTGTCTGTACGAAGCGCGTCATTCGAAAGCTCGATCAAAGCCCTAGAAGCAGTGAATAAAAGGCGTTGGCAAATTCCTTTTACAAGTAATAGGATGACAGCAACTGTAGTCGTACTTTGCGCGTGCGATGGTGCCGTTGACTTCGTTGCGCGCTTGTTGTAGCGGCTTCCCCATTTGACCCGATATGTCACGTGCAATGGATTCAGTCTCACTAGCAAGTGCGTCAATCCACTTGGTACATAGCTCCTGTCGCTCGCGCAGTGACACGCGCTGCCATTCCTTCTGCGCCGTCACCGCAGCATCCAACTTGGCATGTGCCTGCTTGCTAGTGTCATAAGCCACTTCGCAGTAGGTTTCGCCCGAGTATGGATTGTCCACCTTCACGCTAGAAACATTCAGAGGCATTATCATTACATTATTCACTCTCCAATTCATTGTACACAGGATATGCTATGACGGTGTGACTCACCTGGAGACTGCGAATCCTCGTTGATGGCCGGTAGTGCTGCCAAGACGGCGAGCATTCGTGATAAACTATATACACACACAGCAGCTGTGAGTCGATAATGCCGAGAAGTATGGACCATAGGAGAAGTGGTAGCACTACCTTCTTCGACGCGTGACGCAGCATTCGCTCTCTCTTCTGATGCAACTAATTGAATGAGCAAACGAAGGGAAACCTCAGGGCATTGCCAGAGTGTTGGTCCATTCTTGATAGGATCTCTTTTTTTGGACTCATCATAAGACAAACTACCTCAGTATAACAACTTTTATATATTGAATACCTTGACTTTAAATATTTATTTCAATATTACAGTAAATACTAAGTTACTAAAACCAGGTATTATTTTATTCCTAGAACAGTTACTTTCTCATGATTCGCTAAACCGATGGTGATGGGATAAACAGCGTAGATTCCTCTGCCTGCTGTTGATGACCGAGTGTGACGACTCGCATCGTCAGTCACCAGAAGCACCATCAGCAGTCAGTGAATAGAAAATCAACATGCAGCACGTGACACGAAGAAGCCACGTGCCAGCACTGCACTTGCTGCGGCGGCAGTGGAACTGCAAGCAGCAGCAGCTACGAACACTTCACCACCAGAACACGAAGACAAAGAAGACACCAGTGAGATACCTCATAATCGATGGTTACATCAAATGGGGGCGCGACGACCTTGTGGCTGGTGGTGCTACCACTGCTGGCCAATTGTACGCTGATATGTTCGTCAATTGCACGTCCAAGCACTGTGATGCTACGTACGATTTAGTGCATGCATCTGATCCGGGTTTTGTCATCCCTGACCTCTCTAAGGTATATTTCTTCTAAGCTTCTTGGATGCTGTTCGTGGCGTTGACGCATTAATCCATGCAACATATAGTACCACGGAGTCGGATGGTCTGGGTCTTCACTCAGTGTTCACAAGCAGGACGACGAACGGATCGTTCAGTTGACAGACCTCATCACACAGTGCTTTGCTCGCGGTATCCCGCAATTCGGTAGCTGCTTTGGGCTACAATTAGCAGTGACAGCCGCTGGTGGTAAAGTTCAAAAGAATCCGCGCGGTAAAGAGCTCGGTGTAGCGCGTAAGATTCGATTGACAAACTCGGGCAGAGCGCATCCAATGTACGAAGGCAAACCGATGGTTTTTGATGCGTTCAGCAGCCATAACGACGAGGTGACACATTTGCCAATGGCAGGAGCAACGCTGCTTGCCACCAATGGGTTTACGACTGTGCAAAGTGCCTGTGTCCGTTATTTGAATGGCGAGTTCTGGGGCGTGCAGTATCATCCGGAGTACGACATGCACGAGATGGCACGGCTCATGTACTGTCGAAGACAGGTGAATACAAATTTGGGCTTCTTCCGCAGCATTGAGGACGCCGATCGACATCTAGAAGACTACGAGGCGCTGCATGCTGACCATCAGCGTAAGGACTTGGCCTGGAAACTCGGACTGGACGAAGATGTGTTGGATACCGACGTTCGTACGTGTGAGGTCAAGAATTTTATCAAGCACCTCGTCCTACCTTACAAAAAACTCGTCGAGAGCGAGTAACTTGACTTCATACACACACGACACCTAAACAGATTGATTTTCATGTGCGTGTATATTGATTTCTAGACTTATACAATCCTAAATGCATCGTTCTCTTGCTCAAAGAGGTCATACTGTCTCTGGATGAGTACATTTTATTTAGTCTTTTTTTTCTCATCTCGCTGGGGATAGTTGTAATTGCTACCATTCCATCGCCGTAGACACATGATCATCGCTAGCACTAGCAGCAGTGCACTGCCGCCAATGATCGTAAACTGCCTCATCGTTTCCGCAAACTCGAGCTGCCGTAGCAAACGGATGCCATCGATGCTGCGGGAGAGATTGTTAGCGACGTTAATGAGCGCGATGAGCTCATTGCGGTGCAGCGTTGGGATGCTTTGAACGTCATCGGCAAGAAGAATCTTGATGGCCGTGCCGAGACCCATTGTTTGGATTGTGCCCCACAATCGGCACTTCTCACACGTCACACAATCCATGATACGACTGATGTTCTGGAATTTCTCCCGGAATTGCACTTCCAATTCCCGCTTCTCCTCCTGTGCAATCAGGAATTGGTCGTGTGACATGTATGGGTCCCTCAATACACGGAAAAGCGCCTGTTCATCAAATCCCGTAAGCACGGAGTTGCGCTCGGACGGACACGAGCACTCATCCTTATCCTCTGGGTCTTCTAGCACCAGTTTCCGCAGAATTTCACGTACACGCTGGTCGTCTTCATCATTGCCCGTCGAGTAATCGTATCGTATGAGTTCGTGGCGGTAACGACCCACTGCGCGCATGACAAAAAGATATGCAAAATACAAATTTTGCAATCGATCGCGGTGTTTGCCCACGCGGTGCACATAGAGCGACGGGTTCGGTCCCCACTCTTCTCCGTGCTTATATCGCAGTGCAATGTGCGTGTTGATCGATGACTGCAGTCCACTGATCAGACGATAGAACACGCGTTCCTCAAAACATAAATCTTTCAATACCATGTCATTTTCCTGATTGGTCGGTGGTTTAAAGCAATTCTCTTGATAGATGGCGTTCCAGATTCGCTCGGCCTGGATGCCACTGTACCCAGTGTATCGCTCTGGATTCTCCAGCAGATTGATGTACACCATACTTTCGTCAGGAGTATTCCCTTGGTTACTCCAAACGTTTGGACTTGGTCCTTCCTCCCATGCGCGGAAACTCTTGCCAGCTATGGCATTCGTACGATCTACCCGTGACAATTCGCTCTCACCGGTCTGATCGGAGCACGGCATGCCTGGTTCCTCCGACACTATGCCTTTACTCTTCCTTCGTGCTTCTTCCCGGTCCATTTGGTACCACTTGGTGGGGATTTCGTGGGATGGACACTCGCACACAGCGCAATCGATGCTGGCGCACATCCCATCGTCCTGCCAGTAGGGGCATTCCTTGCCCAGGTCCACCTTGAAGTAGCGGAAGAATGTTAGCTGTGACAATTCGTGCAACAGTGGATGGAAGTGTTCCGACACAGCTTTGTCCACAGTCTCGTAGTCGCATCCCGAGTCCAGTACACTTCCTGTGAGTTCTGGTGTGTGGCAGACCTGGCACTGGAGGTAGTCCACGACGTCTTGTGTGAAGAGCGCGTTGCTGATTTTCTCATCCACATTGGCGGGTGCTTTGACAGCGGCGGTCGTTGAAGAAGCAATCAGTAGTGACGAAAATAATAGAGAGATCCACCGTGATTGATGCCGCGGTCTTCCATTATCGGAGGCTGGTAGTATCGTGACTGTTGAGTGAGTGGTCATTTCTCGAATGATGAGATCTTGGTGTTTTTCTTTCATGCATTGACACAAGGACACGTATACGAGAAGAAGCGTTGCTTCATTAGGTTCTATGTTTCATTTTTATTGGCTAAAATTAAATGTCAAAGCGATTTGTATTGGGTGAAATAGAAACGCGTACGTAGCATGTATGCCGGTATGTTTCGAGTCAGCTTGTTGCCACGTGCCAGTACATGCTATAGAACAAGGCATACAACGGTCTCCGGTTGGTGATTTACGCCATGACGGACTAGTTGCGTATCTATGATTCATTCTCTGTATTTTTAACAGCCAAGATCCCATCCATCTCTGATTGTTGGTCTGTTAACGCATAATTGATATCAATTTGAAATCTATCAATGTATGGGGTTTGAACCCATTTCTCTTGTTCTGGTTGACGGACCATCAAGAAGATTCTCATGGCTGCTGTACCAAGATTCACCAGTGATTTCTTATGACTGATATCGTAATCGATCCAGTAGACTCGACGGTTCTGTGACACATCAAAGAGAGAGAACAGATGAGATAGAACCAGCGATTAGGATGTGCAGCCAAACCTCCATCGTCGGCATACGAGTGATTAGTCCATCAATGTCTTCCTACAATAATGTGGTCCACTTCATCATCCTATTTTTAGCCTTGGGCATGGAGAATTATATGTTACCTGGGATGATCTGCCCGTGAATGACACACTTATCCGTCTGATTACCCAAAGTCACTCATAGATTTGCCAGTCCTTCTTCCTCCCATCACTTGGCAAAACATGCTGCAATCCACTGCACGTCGACTGCTGCAACAGCAACAATTATCGCTTCGTACTGCGCGCCACTTCTCCACCGCCAAGAGCTCCCCACTATCAGTGCTGGTTATCGACGGCTACTCTCCCGATGGACGTGCTGATCTGGAAAAAGGCGGCGCCAGCACAGCCGGCAAGTTGTATCGTGAATTGATGACCAAGTGCACACCCAATGGCAATGTCACATGTGATATCGTCTACCCTGCTGATGAAGATTTCAAGACTCCCGATCTCTCCAAAGTGCGTATGCTGCTCTTTTAGATCCTTGGGTGTGTTTAGAGTTGCCATTGATATTTGTGTATGTGTTATTCACTCTTTGAATGATATGTTAGTATCACGCCGTAGCCTGGACAGGCTGTTCACTGACTATCCATGAGACCAGCGATGTGCGTGTCTCGAAGCAGATTGAGTTTGCAAAGCAAGTGTTTGATCACGGCGTGCCACAATACGGCAGTTGCTGGGCAGCACAGATCGCGGTAGTGGCTGCAGGCGGACACTGCGCCAAGAACCCGCGCGGTCGGGAGATGGGTATTGCGCGCAAGATTGCGCTGTCCCCTGAGGGTCGCGCACATCCAATGTTTGAGGGCAAACCTTCCGTGTACGACGCCTTCATCAGCCACAATGACGAGGTCACGCACCTACCAGTCGGTGGACTGTCTCTCGCAGGCAACAGCTTCACATCGGTGCAGGCAGTTGCGGTGCATCACTCCAATGTACGTCTTGCTGTCCAATTTGACAATTTTCGGTTGGGTGTTGTGTCGATGGTAATGTGTCTTGCTATTTGGATGTAGGGAGAGTTTTGGGGCGTGCAGTATCACCCAGAGTACGATCTCCACGAACTGGCACGATTGACGTACTGTCGCCGTGAGAAGCTGGTCGAGTTGGGGTTCTTCAGAGACATGAAGAGCGCTGACGATTACGTGGACGACTTGGAGAACCTCCACATCGACCCGAATCGGTACGATATCGCCTGGCGATTGGGTATCGACGCCGATGTGATGGACGAAACGATTCGCCATTGCGAAACACGTAACTTCATCAAATACCTGGCGCTGCCATATAAGGCGATGGTGGAAAGCAAGTAAGAATCGAGCGGAGAAAGTGATAGATTGATATTCACACCAAATGCTTTCAGAAAATCCATGCATTATGAAAAAAGAAAAAAAAACACTTTCCAATGACTATGTCTGTAAGCATGCAGCTATTTAGACTAGTTCCACTTACTTGCCTCCTTTCTTCTTAGCTGCCTTCTGCATCTTGACCGCCTGGACGTTCACCTTGGCTTCACGTACGAACGGCAAGTAAGTGACGCCACCCATGAACGGCACCAATACCTCCGGCACCTTGACGCCATTCTCATCCTGATAGTTTTCTAAGATGCAGCAAACCGTGCGCGTGGACGCACAGAGCGTCGAGTTAAGCATATGCACGTACTTCTTCTCCCGTTGGTTTTCTTTTTTGATGCCACAGCGAATCTCCATAGCACGCGCTTGGTAGTCGGTACAGTTGGACGCCGAAACGAGTTCACGGTATTCTTTGTAAGCAGGGAACCACGCCTCGAGGTCGTACTTCTTGATGGCGGCGTTGTTGAGCTCGCCCGAGACGATGTTGACCACGCGGTAGGGCAAGTTAAGCGACTGGTAAAAGTCTTCGGCGTGACGCAGCATCTCTTCGTGCATTTCGGCTGACTTCTCTGGTTCAGTGATACAGAACTGCTCAATCTTGTCGAACTGGTGCACACGGAAGATTCCCCACGTGTCCTTGCCGTGCGAACCCGCTTCCTTGCGGAAACATGTCGAGAATCCACCGTAGCGCAGCGGCAGCGTGCTTTCCTGGATCCACTCGTTCTTGTGGTACCCGCAGATGGGCTGCTCCGACGTAGCGATCAGGTACTTTTCGTCTTCCCCGATGACCTTGTAGAGCTGCTCGTCAAAGTCGTCCAGCTGTGCGACCGAGGCCATGACATCCTTGTTCATAAAGAATGGTGGCTTCAGCATCTTGTACTGACGGGTCATAAGGAACGCCGATGCGTACGACATTAGCGCTTGCTCCAAAAGGAACCCATACCCCGTGAGGAAGTAGGCGCGATGACCCGCGACCTGCACACCTCGCTCTGGTTCATAGCCGTCGATACGATGTAGCACTTCATGATGAAAGTGCAGATTTTCCTGTTGAATGGGTGTGCCCCACTCCTTCACGATCACGTTGTCGTCTTCGTTGTTGGATACGGGTACCGATGGGTCCACAATATTGCCAATTTTGGTGAGCTCCTTGTCGACCTGCTCCTTCAGCGCGTCAGCTTCCTTCTTTTTCTCCGGCACCAAGAGCGCTAATGCCTTGCGCTCGTCACTGATCGCCTTAAAGTCCTGCTTCGCCTTACTCAGCTCCTTAATCTGCGCCTGTAGCGCGTTGATCTTCATGCTCAATGTCTCTACCTCGCCCTGTTTCCTGCGCCATTCCTCGTCCAGAGCGATCACTTGGTCCACAATATCAACAGACATGAATCGTTTCTTCATGTCCGAGCGGACGGCATCGGGGTCACCGCCACGTTCCTTACGAAGACGTTGGATATCGATCGGCATCCTTGCTTCTTGTTTTTTTTGCTTGTGTGTGCTGGTGTGGTAGTGCTAAATAGCCAAATGAACCCGAGAAAATGTGTGTGGTGGCCACACGTCAATACGTTATCAACTGAAAACTGGTTTTTATCACAGCTATATATCGTTATGTGACATGTGAGACTTGAAGTGATGTTAATTGCTAGCGATGGATTGAGTAGGTTCAGAAACCAGGAGAGAGCAGGTGGAATATGGGATTCCAGCACCACAGACGTTGGTATAGACGCGGATCGTACAAGATAATACAAAATCCGGCGTGTATTATAAACGGGCACCAGTTCCGCCAGAAGAATATCTGTATCTTTCCTGGTAAACACAAAAGGATCGATTCTGCAGCAGATCGACAACAGCTTTGACTATCCTCAAATAAGCGTGCCACGGTTATGACGCTCCTGTGTGACCGTAAATCGGTCAATGACAGTATTCGCGTTCGCTGCACCTTTGGTCAATGTCGCAAGATAAGCAACCAAGAGTGCATCATTGTATTCCTAGTAAACCAACTTACGTTGTAAGACATGTGTAGGAAGTGAACAAATAGGATTTGAAATACCTGAGTAAAAGCTGTATCAAATCTCTCCGATGTCATGGCTGGAAGTTGATTGCAAATGCTAGAAACATGACGAAGCAGATTGTAATCCATTGGGGCATCGCCTAAATAAGTGGGATGGTGAATGTCAGTATAACCGACCAAGCCAAAACATCACATGATGCGCACACCATTTTTCATAGCCTGCAGAAAACCGATAAGTACGTCTACTTGGCGATCCAACATTTTAATTGCATCGCGTACGTTGCCTAAGTACGGATGCACTGGATTCGAAAAACATATATACCAACAGTACAAATGAGCTGGCTGAGACACTAACGACCAAATATTTAGCAAAACGTACATGACGACTTGCTCGAGTCTCCTATCGGCGCAATTTTCGAAATGTGGTCCACTGAGATGCCTTCGGTTTCTGACGTCTCCACTTTGAATGGTGCTTTAACGAAGAGCATCGTAGGTGAACCGTTCAACATGTGTAGCTCGGATTCAAACAGTGAAATGGGAAGTTTCTTCTTCGTGGAGAGGCGCTTGGATGTAGGATCAAGTAGCAAGAACAGCGGGCTTTCATTAAATTCCATAATCTGAAGTCATAACAATCGCGATTATCTTGGTTATTCGAACAGTTCAAACAGGATGAGGGGCGCAAATAATTGATGAAGAACTTACTGAGCGATGGATTGCCAAATCACCAGGGAGAACTTTTGTGCCAACCGTGTACCATCCAAGCAGCTCAAACCCAGGAAATACCTGTGCGACTGCAGTATATATATCACACGAAATAAGCACAACGCGGTGACAATTACAGAGTATGATGATACAAAAATACAAGAACATACACTGCTGGATGCGAGATGTGACGAAATCTTTGTCAATAACGACGTCACCGTTCACGACATCGTAGCGCACCTCAAACGAGTCGTACACAGAGACCTCTAAACCGTTTTGGATACCAAATAATACGCCAATCACCTGCGGAATCTGGAGCTCCGTCACTTGGGTTGAAGATTTCGCTTGTGCTTGCTGTTGCGTCAGTTGAAAGTTGCATTTCTGGCGCGTATAGTGGTCAGCGATGTTGATGACCACAAGCGGGTGGATCTGGATCTGCCGTTCACCACCTCCGCTTCCTCGTTCCTCACGCTGTACTATCATTTCGTCCTGCTCTTCCTGCTTCGTTTCTTCGGCTTCTTCAGCGGCGCGCATTTCCGTATCCTCCATGTTCAATTCCGTCAAGAAAGAGATATGAGAAGGAAGGTGTGGTGACACCATCACTCCTGTAAAGTACGTTTTGGGGTGTCATGCGTACTTAGTCTCTGGAACGACACTGGCTTGTGGCCAAGGTCGGTGGCACTAGTGTACAGTCCTTGTACGAGGATGAACTGAAATCTACAACGTACAGTTAGTGAGCGAAGGAAGTACAGTCGTAGTGGAGGGGAAACACCAAAAGGAAGGAAAGCACAGGCAAGTGCGTGCGGGTTTCGCGTTGTTGGTGCTGCTAGTGGGAAAGCGACCCCAACAATGAGTAGCCTCACCGATGAATACATTTGGTCGCTCGATGTGCGTAGTTAGTTATCTTTTTTGGTATACTCTATCTGATGTATTGTGATATTGATTGATTGTTGGGAGTGTATACAGACACTGATCAAGGAGCCAACGGATACAGATGTCGTCGATGGCGACGGTGATGTCGTGCGTGCGAGTCTTTTCGCACAGGATGGCACAACCTTTGGTGAGAACCTCATGTTCGGCATCGAAAATGATCTGGTGTTTGGCACGAAGGACACCGCCACGCCTATCGTCACCACTGTCGATGACCAGGACGAATTGCAGACACTGGAAGACCAAGAACGGGATGATGTCGTAGCGGTCTTGGATCACCCATCAGTGCCAGTGACGTCGGCCGGTTGGGCAGAATTGGGAGTAGAACACATGTACACCATGAAAAGGAGTATGGAAGCGAGTATGGCGAGCTATTGCAGTGATGGCACAGATCGATCGTGCTCTTTTGCCTCAGAGGAATCAAGTACGCCAACACCACGGGTCACAGGACGACGATTGAGTGAAGGTGATCAAACGACCTACGACCAGCGCATTGAAGCCACCCTGGCCGTGAATATGACCAAATCGCTTAATATCCAATCCTATGAGCGAGAGGTGCAACTCGCAGAGAAGGTCTTTACCATGGGGGATATTGCACACTTCGACCGGCAGTTCGGGCGGGAGGTATATCTAGAGCAACTAGGCAAGGGTTTCGTGGACGGTTCCAGTGGGAAATCGCTGGCATCTTATCGCATGTCGTCGTTCCAACGAAGGTCATCCACAACCGACATTATTAAGCAAGGGTGGCTGATGAAGCGAGGCGAGGTAGTACGCAGTTGGCATAAACGATGGTTCATACTTCGACGCATGTAAGCGAGCGCATACGTAGACAATCATGATGTCGTAGATGTAAGATGTTTTGGATCCCTTTTTATGCAGGATGGAAGGTCCGGTTCTGACGTATGCAAGAGACGACTCAGCAACATCTCCAACCAAAATGATCGAATTAAGCTCCACTTCGCGGTGTATTGTAGCCACAAAAGCCTCCAAGCAGCATGAATTTCGATTGATGACATCAGCAGACTCGTCCCGCAAGGAATTTCCGTTGGCAGCGACATCAAATTTCGAAATGACAGCGTGGGTGACTGCGATCCAAGCCGCAATCAATGCTGGTAACAAATCAGCTTTCGAAGGTAAGAGAGGGAATCTGTGCACTATCACACAAACCGTCCTGATCACTGAGGCCATTTGGGTATTATTTTTCTCGCATATTTCCAGGTGCCCAAGATTTCCAGCGAATATGGAACGAGACAGGTATCCAGGGATTTTTGATTCGTTATGGAATTCGCAAATGCAGCTCAAGAAATCGGCTTCAGACTCGTGTGTTGGAGCTAAATTTCGCTGATCAGACCATCACTAATTCTCGACGAGGAGAAACGCTGACAACCATGAGCTTCAACGAACTACAGAGCGTATCAGTCAGCAGTACACGTTCCAGTGGTGAAGAACATGGTATCATTCTGGATTTCAGTGGTCGGCACCGAGCGTGGCCAATTTTTCTTGATACAGTGGAAGCTCGAGACGATCTGTTTGCTATTTTGCAAAAGATTGTCAATAACGAAGTAACTGGAGAAGATTTGGAGTCACGATGCTCACGATTAACATTGAAGACTGGAGTGATGGAAAGAAAGAATGCAGGTGCAAATGGAACGATTAAGGGACGGTTGTTCTTCTGTCTACATGAAAACTCCCTAGTGATATACCCAGAAGATGGCGATATTAATGAGCGTCCGTGGTATGTGATCGCATTGAAAGCACTTCATGTGACGTGCAAAGAAGAAAAAAGTATCCTCAATGTCGGTCGATTAGTACTTCAGTGCGGATCTCCAAGCGAATGTCGAGCGTGGTACAATGCAATCACATCGGCTATGCTGCTACCTCAAGAAATTATTGAGATTGAGCTGAAGGAACGGGTGAAAATACGGGCGGCATTTCATTCAACCGTGTCTCGGCTGCGGAAATTAATGAAAGCGAATGTGACCCCAGAAGTGAATGGACCTCCGAAAGATCACAAAACAGTAGAGCTTATGATCAGTACTCTGTGGGGCTTTATATTTACAGGTTCGTTGGCTGGGTTATATAGAATCGGAATACTTGTTTGTGAGTACTAACTCTTGTATATCCAATAGATGAACCGTATACATCAAATACGGACCACAGATGGTTGGAGATCGGATTCCAGCGAGGCGGTCCTGCTTCTGACTTGCGATCAAGTGGGCTGCTGGGGTTGTATTGCTTAATATACTTTGTCAAGTGTCCGTCGCGAGAATTTCAACGGATCTTGAAGCGAACAAGGCATGGCGTGAGCACAGGGAACATGAAGAACTACCCACTCGCCATTGCTTGTATCAACGTTGCGTCTATACTTGTCGAGATGTTTGGATTTGGGGACGCTGGTAGCCATTCGGAAGGGTGCTCACCAAACGCCATGCGAACATTTGTGCTTCTAATATCACAGACCGTCGGCAATTTGCAGTCATCAACTACTCGCGGATCCATATCATTACGACCAGTTGGATCATATGAGTCATGGGATGATATTGTGGGTGAAATTGACAACCACGTGTTTGAGAATATCTTTTGCTTGCTGTTCCCCATTCTGGACACACTATTCGTTGAAATGGGCGCGGTATGTTCGATGTTGCTGTTTGTTTGGTTTGCTGTTCAAAATAGTGGCTTACATACTTTGTTGTATCTGTATTTAATATAGGGCTACATGGAGTTCGGTCAGGTAGTGCATGCATTTCGGCGGCGCATTAATGTGATCTTTGATGCTCTGCCAAAGTCCATGAAAGAACTGGAGAAGTTAGCAAGTGAGCCATGCACCGATACACTTACACTGCTGTCTCCCAGGTCATTAATGGCACAAAAGTAGCCAGGGAAAAGATAGCTATTGATGATTTGATGATCATACACGAATAAATAAACACGCACACATAGAGAAAACTTAAAAGCGAAATAAAGTAATTTGGTTATGTTCTCGCTTTCATCATCAAGCCATGGCTGCATTCTCAGTCTCACCAACGGTAATGTACGTAATTGGCTGACATCAAAGAAGAATGAATTATTATTGGTGAGAATGTGCTTCCATGGCCTGCTTGAAGTCTGGAATGAAGGCGTTATTCTCCAATTTGACGTTGAAGAAGGAATAGGATGCAGGGTTTCGTCGCACCTACTCTGGCAGTGGCTACTGCGTTGTTCATGCAGAAGAAGAAAAATTTTACACCAGCGGACATGTACTCAAGCAAATGGTGAATTCGTCGGTGCCAAGTTGCTTCACCAAACCTTATTGCCAAATCTGCGAGTTCTAGTCGTATGCAGCGATACCCGACATCCCGATCCTCTCACTTTCTCTACAACATCTGTGGACATTGGATCTCACGGTTGATGTGGTTGTAGTCACCAATGCAAAAGACTGTGTACTGCTGCACGTGTCAGGGACGCATGGCGTGGAGGGTTTCAATCCCGTTAAAGAACTCATTCTGAAGGTCACTGCATGCCCACTTGGACATCATAATTCCTACCATCTGCCACACGAAAGCATCCGTGAATAAGCGAGCCTATCTAATTCGTGTAGCCTGCCCATTCTATTAGCTCCGAAAAGAGCAGTCATCGAATGCCGGCGCCAGGTAGCTCTTTAAGAGCCTTCTGCAGCGCTATCTCTGCTTTAGCCATAACTCTCGAATAGGTTGGCGATGGCGGGACTCTGAATAGTTCGGAAAGGATTGTGGCTTCTACAGTAGCCGTATAAAAATGCAGACAGCAAGCAAGGTTACTATTCATGGTGACAAACTTGCGCGGTCTGCCGCACTTCTCGTATCCACTTTGCAATTATAAATGATGCTAAAACGCCTCGTCATATATATTGGTAGAAATCACATTATAAATGACACAATAGATATAAAGTATTCCAAAATGCAAAGAATCTTCACTATATTGCATACCTACCCGGGTTTAAAAATGGGTTGAACCCAAATAGAACTACAAAGTACGGTTTTCATTTTGTGCGAGCACACAAACTTTGCTAGGTGCGGCTATTTGTTATTTACGGTTATCCCATAAACAAACATTTTTTATTGGACATAGAAGAAATGTGATTATTTCTATGCCACTAAAAAAATATTCCTCAGGTATATGAATTTATACGATTGGCTGTATTCGAGCTGGACATTGAATACCGGTCAATCGTTATTCTATGCAGATTTATTAAAACCAATAATTCAATTCCTACATTTTTCTCCATACCGATAAATCTTTTCTTTTCTCTGTGGTTGACGGCGTTTATCGCCGGCCGCTCCACGTACGCGCATATAATGTGGGTTAGTATGAGGATTATTTCCATACATACGTGCAAATTCGAAAATACTGATTGAGCCATTTGCCTCCAAAACGAAATTTTCTGGTTGTAATTTTCATGGTTATTTTTCCTTTCTCTCGCACATGTTCTGATCCTAAAGTGCATTTTTGTTCTTTCTCTTCCACACACATATCTGGTCTATCGTCCACACAACTAATGATGTTACCACCACTTCGTGCGTATTTAAGTGCTTGGGTGAAAACATGGGGTTTGCTTACGCGCATGATGAACTTCAAGAACCTGATTGGCATGTGTTTTAACCAATGGGATGATAATTAAGTGATTATTAGCCAATCAGATAGTCCTATTTTGGCGGTGCCGATCAAGTTTCAGAAGTTCAAACCATTCAAAACCTTGTTAAGTACGATAAGGAATGATGGTAGCAACGAACTGGAAGATGGATCAATGAGACCGTTCATGTGAACACTTCTCAATTGGCTTCGGACATCGCAGCATCTCTTTTCTTCCTTTAGCCCCCCCCCCTCCTCCCCACCGCTCCATTCCTCTTCGATATTTGAAGATGGCTATTGGTATGTACCTCGCTGCGCTCGCAGTGATGGCGCTGGGCATTTGGTATCATGCCCAACATGAGTTTGGTCCCATGGACACATACTTCCCACCCAACACAGTCAACAACAACATCGAAACCCATTTCTCCGACACATATTACCAAGCGAGAGCACTCTTCCGTGAACATGCAGCAACTGTAAATGCGAAATTACATACTCTACCATTAGAGGGATATGAGCATCTGGATCTGACAATCGATGTGGCAGTTATCGAAGGCTCAAAGGAACGTGTGGTGGTGCATATCTCTGGCACTCATGGTGTGGAAGGTTTTGCAGGAAGTGCGATCCAGTCTGCTGTGTTGAAAAGGATGCAAGATGGTGTAACCAGTGCGAAAAAACACAGTCCTACGTTGATTTTCGTTCATGCTCTGAATCCGTACGGGTTCTCCCAGTTGCGTCGGTTTAACGAAAACAATGTAGATCTGAATCGCAACTTTCTGTCGCCAGAAGCATTCAAGAACCGCATCGCAAAAGGATCCAATTCGTTTGGATATGACAACATCCGCTATGTCCTTAATCCGCCAAATGCAGCTGGCTGGACCACATGGCTGAATCTTGTCGTTGGTCTCGTCAAGAACGGCGTCAGCAATGCAAAGCGTGCGATTGTGAGTGGAAATTACCACTACCCAAACACCATCTTCTACGGCGGTAACAAGCAACAGCCCAGTGTTGCAATGTTGCAGCGATTTTTGGAAACGCATCTTGATTATGATGCGCTCAAGTTTGTTGGTGTCATCGACGTTCATACAGGCTTGGGGCCGCCTGGTCACGATACACTGTTGATGGATATCAGCGAGCAGTCGTCTAAAGCATTGGATATATTTAAAGGAGGAGATGTGGAAATCCACGGGGCGAACGCTGCTGGCGCGGGTTCAGGATACGACGGCGTAGAGGGGCTATTGTGCCGAGGGATGGAATGGTTCCTACCCAGCAAAGTACAATTGGTATGCCTAACGCAAGAGTTTGGTACTGCGCCTGGTTTCCTAGTGCTTAAAGCCATGGTCGAAGAGAACGCCATGTATCATCACGCGCCGTCTCGCCGATTGCCTTACTCGGAGAAGTTGCGCGACGTTTTCTATTTGCATCGCAGTTTTCAGTGGAAAAAAAGCATTATCGAGCGTGGTCTCAAGGTGTTTGACCAGCTTGTGGACCATACTGCGACTGTGGCTTAGACTCATCAGTTGTTGCTTTACGCGTACCCAATCTAATCATTATACTACTGTAGTATTAGCCATGTAGGGTTGGATATCTGTAATACACATGATGTTTGGAAGGCACGCAACTCAATGACAGGTGCATTGTCTTAAATCAGTGTGACTTGAAGTTTCCATTTGCCACTTGACGTCACCAGACGATAAAAAAATAATTCATTTGGATGAGTATCTTTCTTACCAAAGATAATATTTTGACTGTGGTTAGCATTCCCCGTATCAATATCCTCTCCATAGGAATCACATGTGCAGATGATACCTTTTTCTTTCCCATTCATGAAGAATAGGTGATCGGTCATCAAGCAAAAGTTTGTAGTTCAATCAAGCTGGTTATCGCCTAATCAGAGAGCAAGCAAAACGAAGTGAAGTGACAGCAGTAGCATACCACATTTTTTGGTCGCATTTCTTAATCCATCCCATTTTGAGCTTCATCTCTTTCTTCTGGTTGCAATGACCACTGGGACAGTATTTGCCGCTTTTGCTACGCTTCTTATCTCTATCTGGTATCATGCCCAACATGAGTTTGGT